>PVLC010011805.1:0-28948 GCA_004027655.1 Graphiurus murinus
GCATGATGTACTTACAAGATCACATCAAAGTCAATCACTAAACTGACCAGGAGATAGGGGGAGGGTGGGTGGGAATTGGGGAAGGGTTAATGAGAAATATGTGCATGGATGTCTTTACCTGTACTAGTTTGTACCCAACAAAAATGTGTAATTAACCCTGTTGTACCCAAGAAATGTATAAAAATCCATGCTAAAAAAATTAATTAATTATAAAAAAAAAAAAAGAAAATGAACCCAGAAGGAAAGAAAACAGTTGCAAGAAGAGTAGCAGTGAACAAAGAAATGAATAAACATATGGGAAATCTAAACAAAAAAAAAAGGATCCCATGAGACAACATACCTAAAGTGGAATGGTTCATAGGCTGGCAACACTGCACTAACAGAAGACCCTGGGTTCTGGGGGCCCTGGGAGCTCTTCTTGCCAGGTCTGGCTCTGCACTCCACCAATGCTGGTAAAAGCTGGCCCATTTTTTAAGGGGCAAGTCTGCAAGGGTCCTGGAGCAGTGGCCTGTGGCCAGGGGCTTGCTGGGTAGAGGGGTCTGATAACACAGTGGTAAGGGGAAAAGGGAACCAGGAATCAGCCCAGGAGGCCCCCTCCCCTATGAGGACCACCCTTCCCCTCTAAGAGCCTAACAGACACATCATTTATCTTCCCCTCCAGACATGAGCTCCACAGGAGGTGGTGGTCCTTTTTCCCAGGGCCTGCTTCCAGGCCTCCCAGCCTGTCTCCCAGGAGACACTCTTCCCAGCCTCAGGCCAGAGCCTGCCCAGCTGCCAGGGGACTGAGTTCAGCATGGGCATGGGGTGGCATCTCTGCATGCAATCCCACTGTGGGGTGGCGTGCATGCCTCTGCATAATTGCACATTTGTGTGTATTTTGGGGTGTGATTTTGTGACGGTAGCTATGTGTATGAGTGCTTAGAAGTATGCTGTGTGTATGTGTGCGTGTGTGAATTCACAAATCTTACCCCATTGCTTGCTTCAGTGGAAACATATACAGTAGAAGTCCTGGTCATCTGTCTGTGGGGGCCTTCTATGCAATTGGGCCTTGGTGTAATTGAGCCTTTGGGTGTCTGGGTATATCCTGTGAAAAGAGAGTTCTAGCATAGTTCTGTGTGGTTGTGTGTTTCCAAGGGATTTGCTTTGTGTTTGGAGGGGCTTATATATTTGTGTAATACTGTTCAGTGCACAGTTCAGGGGTTGAGACAGACATACATGATCACAATGGTGTATGATGGGGCAGGACAAAGGCTGCAGGGACTGTGGAGTTTCAGAGGAAGGCAGGCAGACTCCATATCCAGGGAAATAGAGATCTTTCTGGAGGAGAAAGGAAAGCTGACAGGCAGAGGGGACCGCTGGAGAAAAGGCCCAGACATTGGAAACGGCGCAGTGAAGCTACATCATAGAAGTCTTCTCACTACCAGGGCCCGGAGGGGTGGACACAGGGCAGGAGAAGAGTCCTGGCTCCCATGGGGCCTGCTGAGGGAGGGAGGGCTCAGGCCAAGGCTCCAGAGAGGGAGAGAGAGGGGAGGCCTCAGCTGGGAGATTTTAGGGAGGCAGAAGGCGAGGCTCCTGCATTATTCTTAGGCTGGTAGCTCTTTCCCAGTGGGCATGGCCTGAGCACCCAGCCAGGCCCAACCAGACCCTGGGTGGAGCTGGAAGGACAGGCCAGGGAGCTGCCTGGGACAGGGATCCCTGGGCCCTGTGTTCTTGTTGCCAGCTCTGCTGCTGACATAATTCTGGAGAGGCAAGGAGAGCCTGTGTTGAGGGTCCTGCATATCTAGGTTCTCTGTGTTCCTGGGGTAGTGGGTAAAGGCAAGGGTGTGGGAGCTGGAAGGCTTGGATTCAAGTCCAAACTCTACTATGCACTAGTTTGTGACCTCAGGCTAGTCAACCTCTCTGTGCTTCAGTTTCCTGATCTAGAATTGGGATGATAACAAGGTTGGTGCCTGTTGATAGTGATGTACAGATTAAATCAACTGATATGTGTAAAATGCTTTGAATAGTACCTGGCCAGGAGGAAGAGACTAAAGAAACATTTGCTACTCTTGTTATTATCTCATGTTCTCACAAGGACTGTCTGAGGTCCACATTATTTTCTTCCTTATAAGAACACAAGCTTTGGATTCGCACAGAGCTGGGTCTGAAGCCTGACTCTAGATCCGCCCTCAGCTGTGTGACCTTGAGAAAGTTGCTTCCTGAACTCCCTGAGCTCAGGTCTCCACATCCACGAGATGAGGCGGTTGTCAAGAGCAAATGGGATGATACTGGCAAGGCCCCTCGGCCCGGGCCGGGGAGACACTGCAGGTGAGCTAGGGTGCCAGTGCCTGGAGGGATGAGGAAGCGCCACGCCCCAACCTGGGCCAGAATTACATCCCGCAGCCCTAGCTCTCTGCTCTACCAACCCCATGGGTGGCATCTGTCTGTTCCCTGCCAATGACCTGTGACCTTGGGTGCATCTCAACTTCTCCCAGTGGCCTACTCTAGTCACCACATGAGCTCAGTGCCTGACATGTGTGTCCATTGCTCACATTCATTGAGCGCCTGCTGTATGCCATGCTCTTTTCTAGTCGTTTTACCTGCATTAAGTGACTCCTCCCCTGAGCCCTGTAAGTGGCTTACTGTTCCACAGAATGGAGAAAGGCCTGCCTCTCCTAAGGCCATGGTGAGGGGCATACGAAGAAATGGAATGCTTTGAACATGACCAGGAGCCTGGTAAGTGTGACATAAGTGTTTGATACTATAATTATTTTCTTCTTTTGTCTTTTTTTTGGTAGTGATGGTACTGGGGATTAAACTCAGGGGCATTCTACCTCTAGGCTACACTCCTAGTCCTTTCCTTTCTTATTTTGATCTTGAAACAGGGTCTCACTAGGTTGCTAAGGGCCTTGCTAAGTTGCTAAGGCTGGTCTTGAACCTACAATCCTCCTGTCTCAGCCTCCCAAGTACTGAGATCACAGGTGTGCATGCCACCACACTTGGCTGATGCTATTATTATTTCTAACACTTTAAAGTTTACAAAACACCAGACTCCCTCCCATCATCCTCTGAGAAAGTACAGCAGAGAGAAGGTATTATTATTATTCATTTTTGCTTCATTTTTCATTTACTAATTCATCAACTCAGCACCAGCGACCCTGAGACAAGAGGCTGGAGGCTCCCAGCTTGGCTGTAAAGGCAGAAACCCCACTAGCTTCCTGGGCCTGCCTGGCCTGGAGGGGTTGGACGGTGTACCTCATGCCAGGGACAGGGACCCAGTGAGACGGGATCATCTGATTTTTCAAGAAAAGCTGGAAATCTAGATTTTTAAAAATAAAATGTCCTGATCTTTAATCTCTTAAATGTTTGTGACCAACTTGACTAAAACAAACAAACGACTGTACTGGCTGCATCCTGTCCATGGGCTGCTTGGGCTCTCTGGGAAATGAGGCTCAAGGTCATGTTGCTGGTAAGGGGCAGGGCTGGGATTCAGGGCCAGCACAACTAAGTCTGTGGCCCCTCACTGGACCTGGATCATGCAGAACTGGAGGTGTAGGTCATTCACTGTGCAGGGGTTTGGCCTCCTGAGATCACACAGGGACCCTAAACCACTCCACGTTATCGGTGGAAGCCCAGGCAGAGGGGGTGGAGTTTGGGACTGGCAGCCCATCCTCAGCGTGCACAAGCCATGCTGAGGAATGAGGCGCTGACACCCCAGCCATGCTTCTCGCCCTCACACCTGTGCTGGTGTCTACAGAGTCCCCTAAGGCAGGATGGGGACAGCCATGGGAAGTCACAAGGATTTCTTCTTCCTGCTTCCTTGAGTAGCTGACCATCAAGTGTGTGTCTAGCAGTCAGGCAACCTCAGTAGCCAGTGCAGGGCTGGCCCCGCAAGCTAAACAGTGACCCAAGTCCATGGCCACTATCATACAACTATTTGGGTCACCCCTCCAAGGGCCCTAATGGGACTCAGGCCAGGTCTGTTCACTCTCTGGTCCTCTGTTTTCCCATCTGTGTTGCAGAGTTGATGGTCCCAGCGATAGAGAGGGGACTGTAGCCCCATGGCTCTGCAGAGAGCCAGGCCCAGCCCAAGGCAGTGGACTCTGCTCCTGGGAAGCGGGTCTTTGGTGGCCTAGGGCAAAGGCCAAGTCCAAGGCTGCCCTCAGGTCAGGCCTTCCTACCCTGGGAGATGTGTGGAGTTGTCCGTCTCCAGCTGGAAAGGATCCCAGAAGACAGCTGACCTGACTGGCTTCCTTCCACACCACAGAGGTACAGGCGAGTGTTCATTAGCCCCTTATTTATGTCCTGGGACTGGCCTCTTGCTCCTTCCTCAGTAGCCCCTTCCCTGGCTGAGCCACTGTGATGATCACAAATGTGTTGGGTGGAAACCTGTTCCTGATGGCTGGTCCCTGGCCTGGCCCGTGTCTTCTGCTCGGCCTCCCTTTGGAGGGCAGCATGGTACAGTGCAAAGAGCTCTGCCATTCTGACTCAAACAGTTACTTAGCCTCCCAGGTCTTAGTTTTCCTATCTGTAAACTGGGGGTAAAAAATCCCAGCCCCACTATTTGTGAGGATCGAATGCACATAAACACCCACCGCACGCCTGGCACATAGCAGGCGTCAGCCGGTGCCAATCTCCTTCTCCCATGAGTCTGTGCACCCCAGCCCAGCTGTGGTTTCAGGCGAATGTTCCTAATGGTCTCACACACCACTGTCATGGCAGACACTGGATAGGCAGACACTGGCTCCAGCTTTCTGCCATTAATAGCAAGTACCCTGTGTGCCAGAGTCCTGATGGGGCAGCCAGGCTGGGGCCTCCAGCTCCCCATCCCCTGAGGTGAAGCTTCCCCCTCGCACAGCTGGCTGGCCTCGGGGCTGGTGAGGAAGAACCCAGTCTGGGAGGCCCCCCACCCTGCCCCATGCTCAAACCACTCAGGCTCTGCTGACTCAGCCTCCTGTCCCCTCCTGGCCGGACACTGCATACGCCCCCCTGCACTGCCCACCTGGGCCAGGTGCCCATTCCTCCTCACCTGACTGCATCCATGGCTTCCTTGACCCAAGGACTTGGGTTCCCAAAGTCCTTCCTTCTGCCCAGTCAAGAGATTGTCTGAAACCCAGACACGACCCTGTTGCTCCCCACTTAACACCCTGCCATGCCTGGCATTCCAGATCCTTCTTAGTTTGTGACTTCTATCCTGTCCCCCCTCACCTCTTAAGGACCTCACACTGAGACCCCCACCTTCTCTGCCCCATCTCACTTTCCGATTTTGTCACATCTGAATCTTTTTTTTTTTTTTTTTGCGGTACTGGGGATTGAACTCAGGGGCATTCTACCTCCGAGCTATACCCCCAGCCCTATTTTTCATTCTTTATTTTAAAATAGGATCTCACTAAGTTGCAGAGTGCCTCACTAGGTAGCTGAGGTTGGCTGCAAACCCGGATCCTCCGGTCTCAGCCTCCCAAATGCTGGGATTACAAGCGTGCTCCACCACGCCCGGCACACCTGACTCTTTGCACAGGCCGCAATCCTTCCTTTCATTTATTCTTTCCCTAACATTTGAGGCGATATGTGCTGGGCACTGCTCCACACACACATACAGGGGCAAGCAAGAAGGACAAACCCCTTCCCCACGGAGCTTACATTCAACTGGTGAGCCAGAAAATAAACCAACCAGTGAATTAAAGTGTGTCAGGTGGCATCGAGGCCTGTACTCAAAACGTAAAGCAAGCAGGAGGCTGGAGTTTTCAGCAGGGCAGCCGGGAAGCCTGTGCACCCAAGGGTCCAGGTCTGCTCGTGGGCCACTCTGGCTAGGCTTCTTGGAGGAGGTGTCTAATGAAGACCTTGAAGGATGGGCAGGGTGTGAGAGTCCCAGGAGGGATTCCTCACAGAGGCTGGGAGCTCACTCCCTCCCTCCTAACCCACTGGACACCAGGTGGGGAGTGGGCAGGGACAGCCTCACCCCAGGACTGAGGCTGGAACCAGGTTACCAGCCTAGGCACCTCACTCCCAGGAGCCCCTTGCCTCCCCAGCATCAGGACCTGCTGGGCAGAGGCAACAGGAGGCAGGTCATTGTGTCTGGAGCCAATCAGAAAGACACATCAGGTGGGAACATGATCAGGCAAGGCCTGGTGGCCAGACCTTTGGGTAGGGTGGGAGACCTGGAGGATGCTGGCCTGGGCCTTCCAGGGCTCCCCTGCCAGCCCCAGCCAGGGAGTGCAGTCCATGGCCAAGTTGCCCCAGCTCACTCTGACTTCATTTCTGAACTTAATTTGTCCCCTGAGTCACATGGACAGCTCGGAATTAGGCCGCTGCAGGGGACCCTCTCCTGGCTCTGCCAAAATTCTGCCTGTGGTTAGGTGAACTGGCCTCTGAGGTGTTTCTCACAGGCTGCTAATTTGTGCCAGAGGCCTCTAGGGATGGGGTGGTTTGGTTGCTATTTGCAGAACTGGGGCTTGGGATTTTTTCTTTCTCTTTTTCCTTCTCTCCTTCTTCTCCCTCCTCCTCCTCCTCCTCCTCCTCCTCCTCCTCCTCCTCCTCTTCCTCCTCCTCCTCTTCTTCTTCTTCTTCTTCTTCTTCTTCTTCTTCTTCTTCTTCTTCTTCTTCTTCTTCTTCTTCTTCTTCTTCTTCTCGTACTGGGGATTGAAACCAGAGAAGTTCTGTCTCTGAGCTACATCCCCAGCCCTATCTTATTTTATTATTATTATTATTATTGTTGTTGTTGAAGCAAGGTTTTGCCACGTTGCTGAAAGTCTTGCTAAATTGCTGAGACTGGTCTCAAAACTATAATCCTCCTATTTTAGCCTTCCAAATACTGGGATTACAGGCACGCGCCTCCACACCTAGCTAGAGTTTGGGAATTTGATCTAGAATAGTTCCTCATCCCTGGGCTCTGAGCAAGCTCATGGCTCCCACTTTGCACGTATGGAAGGCGAGGCCCAAGGTTGAGTCAGGCAGCTGGGTTGCAGCTGGTGCCCTTTCCAGCACCTCATCCAGCCCCGGATTTTGTCATCAGGCCTCTCAGCCAAGAGGAGGAGTTCCCATTCCTCATCAGCAAGAAAAGGGGGCTGGAATGAGGGCCCCAGAGGCCATTCTTGCTTAGAAATATTCGTATTGGGGTTGAGGAAATAACGGGTCCTTGTCCTCACTGAGTCCCTGGCAGGCACTCCATGATAGACACAGACTCCCTCTCAGTTCCTCCAGGAGTTACACAAGCCTAGGGTCTGAACTGGAACCCCAGGTCACTGATTTGTTCATTCACCTGCTCACTCGTTCCACAATTATCTACTTAGCTTACGCTGGGGTCAGGCTCTGTGCCAGGCACCGGGGCGCAGTACTGAGTAAAGAGCCACTGCCCCTGCCCTCACAGAGTTTATGGACCAGTGGAGGACATAGGATTGTACGCTGAAGTACTTTGAAGAAAAATGAAACACTGTAGCTGGATAGTCAGCAAAGACCCTCTGAGAGGGGACCTCTGAGCAGAGGTCCAAGCAGAGGGAGGAAAAGAGGGAGGGAGCTGGAGTAGATGTAGGAAGAGTGTTCAGGTGCAGGGGATAGCCAGGGCGAAGACCCAGGCCTGCACATCCCCCAGTGGCCTCCCTCTCCAGCTGGGCATGCTAACCCCCAGGGGCTTTTGTGTCCCTCTGCCCTTTGCAACTTACCCCCCAAGACCTGCCACCAGAGAGAGCTGGTGGGTTTGGGCAGCTTGCAGAAAATCAGAAAATAACTATAGCTCTCCATGGAGACCCTCCCACTTTCCCCAGTGTGTGGCACTCACACCACCAGGGGAGCAGAGGGAGAATTTAGGAGGTTCACAGACAAGTGTCTCCTTATTTTCACTCCAATGCACACACATAGAAAATGTCAGCAATTGTTGAATCTTGGAGGGGGCTATCTAAAGGTGTTCATTTTTCTATGCTTTCAACTTTTTCATATAATTGAGATGTTTCAGGGTACCAAGTCTGTTGGGAAGGGATAAAACTGAGGAGATATTCCCTTGAATCAATCTATTTCTTTCTCTCTTCTCTCTTCTCTCTCTCTCTCTCTCTCTCTCTCTCTCTCTCTCTCTCTCTCTCTCTCTCTTTCTCTCTCTCTCATTCTCTTTCTCTTTCTTTTTTTGTGGTGCAGGGGTTGGAAGCCAGGGCCTCCATGCTAGGCAAGCACTCTACCACTGAACTACACCTCAGTCCTGAATCTCCTTCTAAAGACAGTTCTTCCTTTTTCTGCTCTCAGTAGTAGAGCCGGGCAGTTACAAGTGCAGTCTTTGGAGCCAACTGCCTGGCTGTAGCTCCTGGCTGCGGCTGTGAACCAGGTCTCCATCCTGCCTCAGTTTCTTCATCTAAAAAGTGGAGACGATAACTGTATCTACTACCCAGGCAGGTTGTGGCTGCCTGTAAGCTGTCAGATTGGCACACCCACAAGGTTGGTGCTCTGTGAGTTCAGGCTGCGCTGTGGCTGGCTCATTCCTTGGAGAAATCCCAGCAGGACCATTGAGGAGGTTCACCTCCTGTCTCCTTTTTTGCTCCGTGTGTATGCGTGCATACACACACACACACACACACACATACACACACACACACACACACACACACACACACACACACACATACCAGCCGACTCTGCCAAGACTGCATTTTAGTTAACCAGATTTATTACTGCTTATATTGAATTGTTGATTTTTTTATTTCAGTTTTTAAAATTTAATAACATCGTTTTGCTTTCACTGTTCATTTTTAAGATTAAAGTCTGTTTGAGGCAAGTCATGCTGGTTTTCCATTTGCAGAAATAACGAAACACTTCCTTTTAAAATAAAGTTTAAGAAGTGAATTGATCACTGAACCATCTTTGCCGTATTTCTGTAAGTCTAAAATTGTTATAAAGAAAAATTTATTTATTTATTTTAAAATCTAGGCTCAATTTTTTTTAAGGTGAGGAAAGCAAGTGGATTAAAGGAAAGTATTGAATAAACACTGGCTCTGGACGTTGCAGGCATGGGTGATGGACCCTCTACCCCCCGCTTTGGGGGGGCCACTTCAGCTGGTTGCCTCTGGACCCACATGGAAGGATTCATAGGATATTTGGGAGACAGGGAGGGGGTGGGCAGGAGTGATGAGGACAGAGCTCTTTAGGGGGGAACAGCCTCATGGTTGGGGGGATTAATGAGAGTTGGAGGGATAGTGAAACAATGGAGGGGAGCAGTTCCCCAGCCCACAGGCCAGGCAGGGGCTGCGCTGAGCAGGGAGGGACCAGGGAATCAAACCCCAGCTTCTCACCTGGTAGGAAACGACCTAAGACAGGCATTGTCCTTCGTGCATTTTAAAATAAAAATGGGGGAGTTGTGGGAGCCCACCTGGGCCCTCTCCCCCCAGGTAGTTGCTATCTGCATATATGAGTAATTATACTGACGCTTCTGCTATGGCTACATTGGCGTTTCAAAGTCTGGAGATTGCTCCTAAGATGCGTAGATGAAAGACTCTCCCACTTCTTAGAAAGTAAATATATGACCCTAAAGGATTATGGTTTTATGACTCTAGAAAATTTGCTTGACCAGGCTATGTTAAGAATATGGGCTATACGTGGAAAACGAAGAAGTGGTGCTATTTGTGTTCTGACAATGATTGATATGTCATAATTGTCTATGTAACCCTGTTGTACTCAAGAAATATATAAAAATCTGTGTGAAAAATAATAATAATAAAAAAACACACAAATCTTAAAAAAAAAAAAACCAGCTTCTCACACCCTCCACTGGTAGAGACACCCAGAAGTCTGGAGCCAGGGGAGGCCATGTGATGCAGCTCCAAAGCATGGAGGACAGTGCACCCACGGGGGCAAGCAGAGCGCATCCAGGCCTGGTGGTGTGTGTAGGGGGGAAGGGGGCTAGAGGAGCTCAGCAGATCTGTGGGAAGAGCCTGGAAGCTGGAGGCTTGTGTTCTCTCTCTCTCTCTCTCTCTCTCTCTCTCTCTCTCTCTCTCTCTCTCACACACACACACACACACACACACACACACACACTACCCCCATCCCTGAATAATGCCTACCATAGCATGCCACTCCCCATCCTCAGCCTCAGCTTCCTTATCTGTCCCCTGGGGAGTGAGCCCAAAGCACACACTGAGCTTTTGTGTCAAACAATATCGTCTGCCCTTTCCAAGAAAGAACAGAGCCCTCCTATCGCCTCACAGTTGTCACGCTCTCCTGTCCCCTCCTAGCCACTTTGGGGACAGTGATGTCCCCCAGCACAGGTCACTGTTGGTCCTGCCACCACCGGCTTGTCCACACCAGGCTTCCTTGGGATGCCGGCTTGCTCCTTGCTGTCTCGAATCCCAGCACACCATGTCTGTGCTCCTTCAAGGTACAGCTCAGAGCCAAGGTCCAGGAAAGGGAACAATTAGTCCAAAGGCACACGAGTTAGTGGCAGCTTGGTGGGATTGACGGGGCCTGGTTGGCTGGGACATTGGCACAAAGTCCTTTTCTCCAGAACTGGCCTGATTTCCTGGCCTGAAGGGCCTCCCCAGGAGGTGAGAAAATGCTGGTCAAGGCTTTTGGTTGTCTGTAATTTTCCAACCTAATTAAACACCTGCAAATCCATTTGCTACCTAATGATACAGAGGGAGTCCTGGGGGAATTTTGGAGGGGAAAAAAAAAAACTCCCAATCATTCAAATTCAAGGAATAAATAAACACAGCCGTGCAGGAGTGTGGGGGCCAAGGGGAGTTCCTATCATTTCAATTCCCACCTACCTCTATGCGGCCGCCCCTCCCCCATTCTTTTCCAGATAGTCGATTGCCTCTTGGTCTCAAGTAAAGATATTGCAACAGTACCTTCAAGCTCCCTTCCTCTCGTGGCGTCCCTGGGCCCGGGGGAGAAGTGTTGGCTCTAGTCCTTGCCTGTGCTGACCAAGGGTGTGGCGGGTGGCTGCCCTCTCTGGGTCCCTGTCTTTCTCACCTGTATGAAGGAGTAATGGTCCCTCTCTGCTGTCTTCATCCTGCCAGTCCAGGAGATGAGAAAAAACACTGGACCCCCACCGTTCTTCTTCCTTTTCCCACCTCCTCACAGACCCAGTATTCTACAGCTTCCTGTCACTCCCCAATATACAGCTTGAGATGGGGAGGCTGCAGCACAACTAGGTGTGTGTGTGTGTGTGTGTGTGTGTGTGTGTGTGTGTGTGTGTGTTGCTGGGGACTGAACCCAGGGGGGGCATTCTACCTCTGAGCTATACCCCCATTCTTATTTTATTTTTTATTTTGAAACAGGGTCTCACTAAGTAGCTGAGGCTGACCTCGAACCTTCGATCCTCCCATCTCAGCTTCCCAAGTACCAAGATTACAAATGTGCAGCAGCACTCCTGACTTAGCAATTAGATTTTACTGTGTAACAGACCACCTCCCAAATGCAGTCGTTGGTTTAAAACATTAAGCATCTACAGGCCAGTGGGGCAGCTCTGATCTGGCTGGGTTTATCGATGCACCTGAGTCAGGACTTCACTACTGCAGCTGATTACAAAAGTGGTCCCAGTCTCCTCCACCCCCGGCATGGTGTCCCTTGCAGTGTGACTGCATCAATCCTCCCAGTCAGAGGGGAAGGATTCCCATCCTGTCATCTGGGCTGGCCTTATGACTTGCTTTGACCAATGTAATGTGGCAGCCGGTAGTCTGAGCCTCACCTTCAGAGACCTTGCTGATGTTTGCTGTCTGGGTGCTGTCACTGCTGCTGTGAGAAGGCCCTGGGCCAGGTTCTGGGAAGAGGAGAAACCCCAAGGAGAGAGGCCCAGCCAGCCCAACCCAGGCCAAGCTAGACCCCAGAGCCCCCACACAGTGAGGGCAAACAGCTGTCTCAATTTGCCCAGCACAGAAGGGTTTCCTGGGACACGGGCTTTTCAGTGTTGTAACTGGGAAAGTCCCAGGCAAACCAGGATGATTGATCACCCTACATACAGCTCATTCACCAGCTGAGTAAGTGGCAGGAACAAGCCCAACTCTGAGATCAGAACTGCCCCACTGGACTATAAATGCTTACTCTTTTATTTTTTCTTTTTTGTTTGGAAACAAGATCTCACTAAACTGATGTGAGCCTTACTGAGTTGCTGAGGCTGGCTTCAAACCTGTGATCCTCCTGTCTCAGTCTCCCAAGTACTAGGATTACAGGTGTGCACCACCACACCTGACTCATGCTCATTGTTTTAAACCAACACTGTGTTTAGGAGGTGTTTTGTTACACAGCGAAATCTAACTGATACACCCTCCCAACTCTGTAAAAACTCAGAGTGGCTGTCAGTGGCTGTACAGTGCACTGTGCAACTGTAGGGGGAATCAGTGACAAAGACTACATTGTATAAGGTGCCACCTGGGATTTTAGAGGACAGAAGCCCTGGATAAACTCATTAAGCCCCAGTTCAAATGTCACCTCTTCTGTGGAACCTTCCCTTGGACCTAACTTATTAGGAGAAAGGGATTTTCTATGGTAAAAAGAGCACAGGTTTTAGAGTCAGACAAGCATGGTCCAAAGACCTTGACATTTGCACATTGGGCAAGTCTTTTAGCTTCATTTGGATATTCAGGGTGACAATAACTATCTTTTGGGGATTGTTATGAAGAGAGTTCATGGCCCCCCAAAACACAGTCTCTCCTCACTGGTCTCCTGTCCTCCAGGTTTGCTCTGTATTATGCATTAGAACCAAAAGATTTTTCTGTTTTTAATTTAAAAAAAAAAATATATATATATATATATATATATATATATATATATATATATATATATATATATATATATCATACAGAGCTGGGGTCAGTGGCACATGCCTGTAATCCCAGCTACTTGGGAGGCTGAGGCTGGAGGAATGCAAATTTGAGGCCAGTTTCAGCAACTTAGTGAGAACCTGCCCCAAAATAAAAAATAAAAAGGGCTGGGAGTGGAGCTCAAGGGTAGAATACTCTTGGGTTCAATCCCTAGTAATACACACACACACACACACACACACACACACACACACACACACACTAAAATTTACTTTCTTCTCTTTAACTACAATTCTTTAATTTTAACCTATGTATAAAGTTTTGAAACCAACCATTATAATTGGGAAATACAATAGTTCTACCACTCCAAAAGACTTCTTTTCAAAATATGCACTTTTAATTTAAAAAAATTGGGAATAAATAAAACATATGCTTTGAAAAAATACTTAAAAACATAAAAGTTCCTCTTAGAACTGTTTCCACGTCCATCACTACTCAGATGCAATTTTCAGTTTCTTCCCCCCCCCCCCTTTTTTTTGTAGTACTAAGGATAGAACCCAGGGGCATTCTACCTCTGAGCTACATCACCAGCCCTATTTTTTATTCTTTATTTTGAAACAGGGTCTCACTAGGTTGCAGAGGCCCTCCTAAGTAGCTGAGGCTGGCCGAGAACCTGCAATCCGAGTACTGGGATCACAAGCATGTGCCACCACGCCTGGCTTGAATTTTCAGTTTCTTATGAAGCCTTCTAGAGATATTTTATGCATATACAAGCATAAATAGGTAGAATTCTCCTGTACATCCCAGTTGTTAATTTTAATTTTTAACTGATGCATAGTAATTGTATATGTTTATGGGGTAGAACATGACATTTCAATCCCATACCCCAGTTTTACACAACTTAAACTGCATCTTACTTTTCTGTACTTAACACATTTTGGAGATTCTTTTAGATCAACTGTAATTCTAGCTCACTGGGCACTGATCTAAATGCCTGAAGTGTATTTTACTCACTTAGTCTTCAGTTTTGAGGTAGGCACATTATTACTATTACTATTGTTGCCATTGTTGTTTCTACCAATCCCATTTTAGAGATAAGAAAATTGAGGCCTAAAAAAGTTAAGTCACTGGCTCAAGGTCGCAGAGTCAGCAAGGGGCAGAGCGGGCTCTGGGAATCCAGGCATCCTGGCTCTGGAGTCTGAGTTCAAGGAGACACACTAACCCACTCTGGTGTACTTCCGGCGGTCTCACACAATCCCAGCATGTCAAGACATGGCCATTTATTGAACCAGCCTCCTCTTAATGACCATTATTTGCCACTGCGAGCCAGGCCGCACTGGATGTCTCTGCTGTTTGTCTTTCTGGATGTGTGGAAATGCATCTGTTGAATTAATTCCTAGAAGTCGAATGCCTGGGTCACAGGGGGAGTGCAGCTTGATATTTGATAGATGTCGCCAGACTCTCTCCCAAGAGTGGGTCAACTCATATTCCCATCAACAAGACAGGAGAGCAGATTGCCCAACAGAGTGCACTATCAAAAAAATTTTGATCTATGCCATCTAAAGGAGAAGACGGTAGCTAGATAGTTTTTATTGGCCTTTCTCTGACTGTAATTGAGCGAGGACATTGTCTTACATGTTTAGAAGCCATTTGCATATATTTCCTGTGAACCATTTGTCCATATCCTGTGACCGTTTTTCTCTTAAGTTATTAATCTTAAAAAAGAAATGTGGTGAGCCGGGCGTGGTGGTGCACACTTGTAATCCCAGCATTTGGGAGGCTGAGACTGGAGACTGGGTTCGGGGCCAGCCTCAGCTACTTAGTGAGGCCCTCCGCAACTTAGTGAGACCCTGTTTCAAAATAAAGAATAAAAAATAGGGCTGAGGGTATAATGCCCCTGGGTTCAATCCTCAGTACTACAAAAAAACCCCCCAAAAAACAAAAAAGAAATGTAGCCAGGCATGGTGGTGCACGCTGGTAATCCCAGTACTTGGGAGGCTGAGACAGGAGGATTGCAGGTTCACAGCTTGCCTCAGCTACTTAGTAAGACTCTTCACAACTTAGTGAGACCCAGTTTCAAAAGAAAGAATAAAAAGTAGGGCTGTGAGTATAGCTTGGAGATAGAATGCCCTTGGGTTCAACCCCCAGTATCGCCCCCCCCCAAAAAAAGAAACGTGGTCCCTCTTCATATAATGGTTCACTTGATCATTTTCCTTTTATTTTATTGATGGTATTCTTTCCCAATCAGATGTGTTGAACTTTAGTGTGGTCACACTCATCTTTTCTTCTCCAGCTTTGGGGTTCGAATCATTTTGAGAATGGCCTTCTTCACTTTCCAAACCAGGAGCAACAAAATAATTACCCATGCTTGCTTCAGAACTCTCTTCATTACCTCAAATCTTTGATCCACCCAAAGTTAATGTTGCTGTAAAACGTAGTAGATGGGCCAGGCATGGTAGTGCACGCTTGTAGTCCCAGTCCTTGGGAGGCTGAGATAGAAGGATCACAGGTTTGCGGACAGCTTCAGCTACTTAGTGAGGCCCTCTGCAACTTGGTGAGACCCTGTTTCAGAATAAAGAATAAAAAATAAAATAGGACTGGAGGTGTAGCTCAGAGACAGAATGCCCCTGGGTTCAATCCCCAGTACTGCAAAAAAAAAAAGTAGTAGGTGGTTCCAATCTACTTTGTTCCAATTACCTCAACATCATTATTAATTAATCCAGTTTAATTTACTGGTTTGAAATGAAACTAAATTTTCATCTGTCTTTGTGTCTAATTATGAATTCCTTATGTATCTTATCATCTTCCGAGCTATTCTTTTTGTTTTTATTGTGATATAGTTCCCATTTAACAAAATGTAATTCAATCATTCCAGAAGATTCCTCATGCCCCTTCCTAGCCAGTCTCCATTCTCACCATCCCAGAGGCAACAACTGTGAGTTTTCTTTTTATCATAGATTTGTTTTTCTTGTTCTAAACATGAATATAGGTTGTTATTGATACTCCGTACCTTTTTATTACTGCAGTATTTCATTATATGCACATCCCATAATCCATAGAGCCAGTCTCCCATCAATAGACACTTGGACTGTTTCCTGTCGTGAACAACTATGAATAAAGAAGTTATGGATATTCTTGTACAACTCTTTTTGTGTGGTATTAGTTGAATGCAGGAGTGCTCTACCACAGAGTCACATCTCTAGCCCTTTTTACTTAATTATTTGTCTGCTTATGTTTATTTTGAGATAGGGTCTCACTAAGTTGCAGAGGCTGCGTTTGATTCTCCTGTCTCAGCCTCCCACTGGGATTATAGGTATGGGCCATCACACCTGGCTTGTACAAATCTTTTTTGAATATGTTTTTTCATTTCTCTTGGGTGAAATTTTTAGGTCAGAGGGTAGGTGTGTGTTAGTTTTATAAGAAGCTATCTGATTTTTTTTTTCAAAAATGATTGTATGATTTTATATTCCACCCAACAGTATATAAGAGATTCAGTTGCTCCCCAACATTACTAATATTTGGTATTGTCAATTTTTC
Source organism: Graphiurus murinus (assembly GCA_004027655.1). Taxonomy (NCBI): domain Eukaryota; kingdom Metazoa; phylum Chordata; class Mammalia; order Rodentia; family Gliridae; genus Graphiurus; species Graphiurus murinus. The sequence goes on from PVLC010011805.1 coordinate 16,251, forward strand.
ACTTCTAACTATTCTGGTGGGTTTAATTCGTACTGTATTTCATGACGACTAATGGTTTTGAGCACTTCTTCATTTACCTATTGGCCGTTTACGCAACTTCTTTTGTGAAGTATCTAATCAAATGTGTGGCCTATTTTTTTGGGGGGGGTCTCTTTTTTTTTCTTTTTGGAACTGGGGATTGAACCCAGGGCATCACACTTGCAAGCCAGCCCCTGTGGCTTATTTTTAAAATTAGATTCTTTTTCTTTTTCTCTTTTTATTATTGAGTTGTAGAAGTTCTTTATATTCCTATATATGAATCCTTCATTTTATATATATACTTTGCAAATATTTTCTACCAATCTGTAGCCTGCCTATTCAATTTCTCAATGATTTATTATTATTATTATTATCATCATCATCATCATCATCATCATCATTACTGGAGATTAAACCTAGGGGACATTCTATCTCTGGGCAACATCCCCAGCTCTATTTTTTTTTTATTTTGAAACAGGGTCTCAGTAAGTTGCTGAAGATCTCCCTAAACTGCTGAGGCTGGCCTTGAACTTTCAATCCTCTTGTCTCAGCTTCCCAAGTAACGGGATTATAGGTGTATGTCACTGCGCTTGCCTTAGTTAGTTAGTTAGCTCTTTTTGCGGTACTGGGGATGGAACCCAAGTGCATTCTACCTCCGAGCTACATCCTCAGCTCTAATTTTTATTCTTTATTTTGAAACAGGGTCTCAGTAAGTTGCGAAGGGCCTCACTTAGTAGCTGAGGCTGGCCACAAACCTGCGATCTTCCTGTCTCAGCCTCCCAAGAACTGAGATTACAAGCATGCGCCACCACGCCCAACTCTGATTTTATTTTTTAATTGTAACCATTTTAATTGTATAGTGTCAACAAAAACAGTAGATGACAATATTGAGTACTTCTATTATATGGAGAATTGTTACCATGTACTTTATGTTCATTTACTTATGTCTTTTTTCTTGGAAAAGTTGGGAATGAAAAAAACACAGAAAGGGAGAAGTAGCATCTTTAACAACAGGTTGCATTTTCCAATCTATGCACAGAATATGGTAAGATATTGAAGAGCTTCATTCAAAAAATAAAAGTTGAAAATAATCCATCACCCTTTGTGCATAGTTATTTGGAAAATCATATTGCTGTCACTCATGTTACATATCCAGCATCTGTTGCAGTCCCATTGCACATTATCATCCAAACAAAACCTGATTCTTCTGGTACTCGAGTCTATCTTTCAGGTAATTCAAACAAGTATTCAACCACATAAGACAAATGAAATAAGAGCAGAACGGCACAATGTTTCTATCAGATCCACAATCTAGGTTTCATCACAAAGCTTTCTACATCTTCAGGGAATAGGAATTGACAAGATGCTGAAGAGAATGTGAGAGTTGAAGCCAGAGCTAGATAAACAGTAACTAGCAAAACTATTACACTGGCCATTTTTGTACTGCGTGGGAGGTTGACCTCAATGATCGCTGAAGTGTCTTCAATTTCTCAGATCAAATGTTATGGCTGGCTTTCATAGCATTTGTGATGGTAGTTTGGTGTGTGAATAGCTGTTCAAATTGGTGTGTCTGCGGGGAGACCATTACTAGAGGATCTTCGCCACTGTCTTGCTCTGCCCTCTCAGTACTAGCTTTTTATAGCAGAAGCTTCTAACTTATTAAGTTTTTTCTATATTTTTGGTTATATCCTATTTCCAGGAAACCTTCTCTTACCCAAAAACATTCTCTATGGCTTTTTCCAGAAGCTTTATGATTATGGCTTTTTTCATTTAGATTTATGATTCATATCAAATTAATGTTTGTGTTTGGAGCGAGATATGGGATACATTTAATATTTCCCCCTATAGATATCCAGGTGTTCTAACACCATTTGTTTAAGAAGATATTCCTTCCCCAATAAATTATTTCAGCTTCTTGAAACTCAATTGGCCATGTGTGTGTTCTCTTTCCACAGCTCATGTTCTGTTCCTTTGTTCCATTGATCTGCACCCACGTTGATCCCACATTGTAACAAATAATAATTCTTGAAGTCAGGCATTGTCAGTTCCTCAAACTTGTTCTTTGCATCCAAGATTGTTTTAGCTAGTATAGACACATATTCTCATGTCATTTTAGAACCAGCCTGTCAACTTCTTCAGAAATGCTTGTTGTGATCATGATGGTGCTGCACTGAATTTTTTTCCAGATCATTTTTGGGAGAATGGTCATATTGAGGGTGTCAAGTCTTTCAATCCAGGTGTATCACTCCGTTTATTTAGATCTTTAATTTCTATTAGCCATATTCTATACTTCTTAGGAGCGCATTTGCACATACCTTTATATTTCAGCACTGGAGATTGAACTCAAGGGCATTTTACCTCTGAGCTACACCCCCAGCCATTTTGATTTTTGATTTTTAAATTTTGAAACAGGGTCTCACTAAGTTGCTGAGGGTCTCACTAGGTTGTGGAGGCTGTGATCCTCCTATTTCAGCCTTCCAAGTACTGGGATTACAGGCATGTGCCACCTCACCCAGCTGCATTTCCCTTTCTTGTAATATCTTTATTGGGTTTTGGTATCAGGATTATGCTGATCTCATGAGAGAGGTACATGAGTCAGGAAGTGCCCATATTATTTTTTCTATAGATGACAAAATCAACATTCATTGCTGATTTTTAAAAGTTTGATTTCCTATAACAGTTTGTGTAGAATTGGTATTATTTTGGTTTGATTGTGCTCTGGAGCAGTTATGTAGCATTGGATTTATTAGTTCCCAAAAGGCTTAGAAGAACTCACCTTGAATATTTAGAGTATAGTAGTTTGGGGGAATCGCTTTTTAACTATGTCCTTTGTTTATTCTATACTATTGGGTGATTTTGGATTTTCTTTTGGGAAAGGCAAATTGGATCCCATCACATGCCTGCTTAGACTGTAATACCTGCAGTGACTGTACCTCAGATAAACAAATAGTTGACAAAGGGATGTTGCCTTGCATAGAAATATTCCAGGTAACAAATGATAAAGAAATAGAATTGAAACATCATCATTTTGCAAGCCCTAATGATGAGGTAAGTGGATCTAGTCAATGTTCTTTAGTGACTGCTAATATCACAAAATGAGAACAGCCATGGGAACAACCCAAGTGCCCATCATCTGCTGCATGGATTTTGAAATGTGGTACAAATGCATCTTCAGCCATAAAAAGGAATGAAAGTCTTGTATTTGCTGTACCGTGGATGGAACTGGAGATCATTATGTTAAGTAAAATAAGTCAGGCACCAAAAGACATGATCTCACTAATATGTGGAATCTAAAAAAGTTGATCTCAGAGAAGTCAGAGAGTAGAAAATTAACCGTTACCAGAGGTGGGGAGAGTGGGTGGGTGGGGGGTGGAGAGAGGTTGACCAGTGTATACTAAGTTACCGTTAGATAAGAGTGCTATTAAATAATGGGGTGACTATATATGACAATAAGGTACCATACATTTCAAAATGCTGGAAGAAAGGATTTTAAAAGTTTTTGCCATAAAAAAATAATAAATGTTTGAGAAGATAGAGGTGTTTAAAATGATTTAAACATTGCACAATGTATACATGTATCAAAACATAACATGATATATCATCCTTAGAGAAAAGGAGAACATTAAAATGCCATGTCCCTAAATGTTCCCTTCCTGCTCCCCAAAACCTACCCAAGTAAAGGGAACAATGAGAGTAAGCCTGGGCCAGAATGCCCGGATACATATGGTCTTGGAGGATATTGACTTTCCCTTGAGTGTGCTGGGAATTAGGGTAAGTCAGCGTTAACTGTAGAAAGTTGCTTTTTGTATTTATACCAGGGCAGTTGCTCCTTGGTATGCAGGTTGTACAAGCAAACTAAGCAAACAGATAGAACTAATGCTGATGATGCCCCTGCTTCTGCAGCTCAACACATAAAACCCTTCACTCGGTGGTGACTGGTGCGGAATGGGCACCATGGAAAGGGCGTGTCACTTGTCCAGTCAGCTGCCGCTGGACAAAACACCACAGTGCTTGGTGTGGCACAGTCAGGGGCGGAGGTGCTGTCTGCACCACTGAACCTTCCCTGTAAGCATCTATTAAGAAAGCCTTATGCCTTGTATGCCATCTCCAGGCATTTTCTTCGGTCTCTCACCAAGCTACCCCGCTGCCCTGGCAGAACTGGGACGTGGATATGACACATGGTACCCCACTATCATGTACAACTTTTTATATTCTTACATATCAGCTAAATTTTTCTAATGAAAGAAAAAAAAATGAGGACAACCAGACATTTTCCCCTCCGGATGGAAGTCCACAATACCACCTATGAATTATTTTTATCAGAAAATCAGCATGAATATGACCAAGGTTCTAGAGCTAATCAAACAGGCAGCAGAGAGGACAAAAGAACATATTAAACATTGTTACATGGATGCAAGTCAGAAAAATCCAGAAAGTGGACAAGCAACCAGATGGTGCAGTTCCTCCACAAGTGAGTTGGGGGTGGGGAGAGGGAGGAACCTATATCTTAGGAGGCTGATGAGATCCAGCAACCTAAGCAATGCCATCCATGCTGCTTGGACCTTTATTCAAAGAATGATAAAATAAAAATGCAAGACAATTGGATATTTGACAATATTAAGGAATTCTGATCAATATTTAGGTGTTACAGAGTTTCATTAGTTGGTTAGGGCTGCTGTAACAGAATACCATAGAGTGGATGGCTTAAACAACAGAAATTTATTGTCTCACAATTTTGAAAGTTAGGGTCTGAGGTGGAGGTGTGGGCAGGGCTGGCTTCTTTGAGGGCTCTCTCCTGGGCTGGCGTCTTCTCCCTTGACTTCACAGGCTCTTTCCTCTGTGTGTCTCCTCCTAGTCTCTGCTTCTTATAAGGACGCCAGTCATGTTGGATTAGGATGACCCCCAGTGACCTCATTTTAATTTAATTACCTCTTTAAAGACCCTACATCCAACTATAGCTACATCCTAAGGTACTTCAGCTAATAAATAGAGTGGGGGTGCCTAACTATTGTGATTATTATTATTTTTATTTGGTACTGGGGATTGAACCCAGGGGCATTTTGCCTCTGAGCTACACCCCCCAGCCCTATTTTATTTCCTATTTTGAAACAGGGTCCCACTAACTTGCTGAGAGTCTTGCTAAGTTGCTGAGTCTAGCCTTGAACCTGTGATCCTCTTGTCTCAGCCTCCCATGTACTGGGATTGCAGGCATGCACCACCATGCCTGGCTGTGATTATGTTTCTTAAAAGAGTCCTTTTAAAACTTTAAAAATTAATTTTGGAGCTTTGTGAAACTTTAATGTATGAAATGGTATGCTATTTGAGGTTTTCTTTGAAATAATCCAGTGGTGGGTGGGGGGTGGTGGAGTGGAAAGAGGTGGAGGTAAAAATAGAACAAGCTTGGTCTTTGGCAGGCAATTGAAGCTGGGGGATGGGTACATGGGGGTTAATTAGTCTATTCTCTTTATATATTTGAAAAATTTCTAAAACAAAAACTTTTAAAAAAATCTTCAGTGGCTCCTCATCACCTACTGAGCAAACTCTAGAAGAGTGGCCTGGGGCACAGTCGTCCCAACTGCCTGCCTCCCCACAGCCCCCTCCCGCTTTTGGCCTACAGGTCCCCACACTTGACAGGCTGCTCCAGTCTCTCCACTTGGCTCATGCTCTTTCTGCTGGTCTTCTCCTCAGGTGTCCCCTCCTCCAGGAAGTCCTTTCTGATCTCAGGCTCTGAAGCCTCCCTCCCTCTTCTGGGCTCCTACAGCCCCTGGCTCCTTCTGGACTGATCCCCACACTGCAGTCCCTCCAGGTCACCTGAAGTCTAAAGTTAAAGTGCAGTGCAGTAAGATATTTTGGGAAAGAGAGCAAGACTGAATTCATGGAACTTTTATTACAGTGTATTGCTATAATTGTTCTACTTTATTATTAGTTATTATTGTTAGTTTCTTACTGTGCCTAATTTATAAATTATGTATGTATAGGAAAAACATAGCACACGTAAGGTTCGGTACTATCTGGGGTTTTAGGCACCCCCTAAGGGACCTAGGATGTATCCCAGTGGATAGGGGGGACCACTGTAGTCACCCCTCCCCACTCCTTCCCAGCAATAGGGATATTCTGACCTAGGGCCAGGACCTGGTGTCACTGGAACCCCATGGACAAGTGTGGAGAGGTCCTTGAGCCCTTCCTCTGCTTTTTGGTAGCCTCTCCCAGCCCGATTCCCTCTTGCAGAGACGAGGAAACTGAGGCTCAGCAGAGAAGCCTCCTATACACCTTTCAGTCAAGAGGAACAACAGCGCACAGCTGCAGACCTCTGGCAAGTGTATGCTCACTGCTGTTCAGCCTCTCTAAAGAACATTAAAAGACCCTTCCCAGATCCGTGTTCTTAGCCTGTGCCTCCCTTTATTAACCATGTAGCTTGGGTAAGCCCTTGCCTGCAGCCAGCCTGAGTGTTCCCATCTGCCAAATGGGCACTTCTCTGGGCTTGGTCACAGCTGTCTTCCTTGCTTATAACTCTGTCCCAGTGCCTGGGCAGAGTGAGGCACTCAAGTGAGGGATGACAGCCTTTGGCTCTTGACCTGCTCTCCCCAGTGGGGTGGGGGTGGGAGGAGGGCACTGGAATAATTTCTGTAGATCTAGCACCAAGGTCCACGAGGTCGTGGACAAGGCAAACTCTGCAGAAACAGGTCCTTGATCCTCTCCTTTGGCAGCTCCTTGGGTGACCCAGGTCTGACCCCATGGTCTTTCTGCAGCTCAGCTGGTCCCTGCTTCTTGCAAAGGAGTATGGAGCCCTGGCCCTGGCCTCTCCTGAAGGCCTTGGTGTTTAGCTCAAACAGCTCATGTGGTTTCTTCACCTCCTTTGCTGAGTCTCCCCTGACTGTCCTCACCATGGTAACCTCTCCCTCCTCCGTGGTCCCTGAGCATCTCAGTTACCAGCAGGGAGGGCCCTGAGGGTGGGGACAGGCCCTGACTCAGCTCGGTGTCCAGGGAGGCTGTTTGGGCCACAACTGGGTTTAAGTAGCACCTCAGCCATGTTTGAGCATTTTGACCCTGAGCCTCAGCTTCCCATCTGTACAATGGGAATAACATCGATGATCTGTTCTGGATTGACAGCCTAGAGGCAAGTATACTGCTTAGAGGCAAACCAACATTTATCAGCAAAGATGCACGCTCGAAGCCAGAGCCCTGAGCCCCGAGCCCAGCCCTGGACAGTAACCTCTTAATTCCCCTCTGTGCTCACAGAATTTTATAGCTGTTCTCTGCAAAGTCTCCTCATCCCCTTGATCTTCCTGGTCCTCACTTTTTTTCCCAGAAAGGAAGGGGGCGGCCATCCACCCTGCTATGGGGAGCCAGACAGGGAGGGAGGCCTGGCTTTGAGTCCGGAGTGGACCTGGGTGAGTCTGGAGGGGCGTGTGGACTCTGGGAGCTCCCCCCACAGCTGCATTTCAAGTGGTGTGGTATTTGCTTGTAACCTGTGCCACCCTCTCACATACTTCAAATCGTCTCTAGGTTACTTATGATACCTGACACAATGTAAATGCTATGAAAATAGTTGTATTGTTTAGGGAGTAATGGCAAGAAAAAGTCCGTACTTGTTCGGTTTGGACAGTTTTTCCCCCTAATATTTTGGATCTGCAGCTGTGGAGGGCCGACTGTATTTTCTTCCCACACTCTCCAGTCCTCAGTTTCTCTTCTGTGCAGTGGGCTGTGTAACAATCCCACAGAGCAAGTGGTGTGAGGATTAAAGGAGGATGGAGTTTCTGAACCCCTCGCCCTCGCTGAGGTTTTGTGGGCCCAATGCTTCCTTCTTTTGCTTTCTAGGTGGGAGCCAGGTGGGTTCCCAACAGGCACCCTGCACAGCCTCGGCCCCCACAACCCCACCTCAGAGGAAGAGCTGCTTCTCACCTCTGGAGCAATTGTGAGATTCTGGGGTGGTGTGTGTGTTGGGGGGGGGGGGTACCGACCTGCCTTTGCCGGGGGTGGAGGCTGAGCCTGCTGCTGCCTGGAACAGTCTGTCCATTGCCCCACCCCCACCCAGATCTCCCTTCCTCCCTTCTCCCATAGTCCCACCCACAGCATCAGGCCTGGGGGTCAGCCTCTCCCTGTCCACTTTATAGGGAAGCCTGGGCCCCACCAGGCTCTGTGGCCTTGGCCAGCCCTGCCAGTGCCTGGACCTTAGGAGATGGCAGGGCCCCTCTGACAACCCAGACCATGGAGACCCACCCTCTGCACCTCAGGGCAGGGAATAGGATCCTCACTGTCAGTAGGGAAACTGAGGCCTGGGAAGGGATCACGGCCCTAACACCACACACACACACACACACACACACACACACACACACACACACACACACAGGCACAGTGGCCGGGCCTCACCCCTGGCTTCTTCATTTCCTAGCCAGTTTATCATCCGGAAACAGCTGGCTGGCTCCAGGACCTCTGAGACTCATTAGCATCTGTGGAGGGCCAGAGGGACTCAGGAGCCCAGGCAGACAGCTGGTTTCACTGTGGGCAGGCGCTTTACATTAAAGCTAGGATAAACAGGTGGTGGCTCAGAGAGGTCAGGACACTCGCTCAAGGTCACACAGCTGATACACAGGAGCCAGGTACTCAACCTGCTTGGCTTGAGTCCCTTACCCCGCACGGTCTCCCAAACATACGTCTCAATCACACCCTGAGCAGGGCCTGCCAGCCAGGCATTCACTTGTCCTTGACACTTTGGGAAGACACCCAAGGCTCAGTTGCCCATTCCCCAGCTGAGAGTCCCTACACCATTATTCCTGCCCAGGGTCCAAGGCCCCGTCCTGTCACCTCCGTCCACAGGTAGGTCTCGGGCTGGGGAATCATTGTCTTCCTGGTGGTGTTTCCCTGTCGTCCCTCTTTCAGGCAGGGTTCTGTTCTTTTGACTCAGGTCTGTGGAGGAACCAAGGCAGAAGTTACCTTCTAGACGCGCCTCTCTGGTTTGGATTTCAAACACCCTGTAGGGAAATTATGCTCAGGAGGGGACATTTAAAGAAGCCTGGGAGAAAGGAGGAGGAATTCGCAAAGGAAAAGACTGTGAGCCCCACATCGGGGAGGGGGTTGCCGGGCTCTACCTGATGGGGCCTCCGGCAGGCGTGGTCACATGGTTCCAGCTCCTCCAGAGACCAGGGTCCCACAAGGCCTCAGGGACAAGGACACACCAGCACAGGGGTTGGGGCAGCAGCGCTGGCAGCAGCTGGCATGGACTCCCCTGGCCCTCAGCCCAAGACACAGGCTCTACCTCTCACGACTGGGACTGATGGAGCTGATTCTTGGGGAAGGTGGGAAGGTGCTACTCACGGGCTGGTGCCTGAGCTCCACCCTGCCTGCTCTGCCGTCACCAGGCCGGCGCCACCTCACCGGCTCGGAGGGCTCAGCCCTTATCCTCCACACAGAGCCACTGCTGCCTTCCCGCAGGCCTGCCCTGGTCCCAGCTGTGCCGCACCCAGAAGGCCCCGCCTCTATTTCTGCTGCTAATGTTTCCTCAGGCGACAGCTACATCCCTCTTGGGGTTCTCTGCTTCCCACAGGGGTCCCCCCAGCCCTCCCTCCACTCCACCCCTGTAGGGGATCCCCACCCCAATTCTTTGGGACTGGGCACTGCTCACATTTGGGGAGCCTCCTGTCCTCTCAGGCCTGTGCACCCGGCCTGGCCTCCCTCCTTGGGTTTTCTAAACAACCTGAACTCCTTCCTTTTCCATCCAACATAGTCACAGTCTAATGAGCCCCCACCTCTCGGAGGCCAGGCCCACCGCAGGCATCTGGGAGGAAAGGGTCCCAGCCTGCACAGGAGCCCTGACCCTCCCCCAGGCCCTATCACCACCATCAGCCCGGGGTTTCATCCGGCCTCGGCCTCGGCCTCGAAGAAAGTCACTTCAATAATTTATTCGGATGTTATCACAAACCCACTCCTGGCCTGGTGGGAAGCAGAGGGAAGGACCGTGGCTGGAATGACAAGCAGGGGCCGGCCTCACCTGGCTGCTGGGGGAGGGGGATCCAGGCCCCAGCCTGCTGAGCCCCTCTGTGAAGTGGGCAAAGGACACCTGTCCTGTCCCTCTGTCCAGGAGTGAAGTGATAGAGACCCCATGGGCCAGGACCTATAGGTCCTCCCCTCCCCCTCCGCTCTCAGCTATACCTCAAGTACTATTCAAGCCAGCACACAGGGCCGGCTTGCTCATCTTCCTCTGCTCCTGTCCTCGTCTTTCCTTCCACAGGGCTGGGCATGGTACAACCCTCGAGGAGTAAATGCCAGTGGATGAATCAAATGAACTGAATGAATACCCCCAGCTCCGAGGACAAGCCATCCGCTCACGGGGCCTGCAGTGAACGAGGGCCCTGTCCTCATGAGGACATGACGTTTCAAGTAGACAGCAGACAGTAACTTATCAAGTAAGGTAATGTATTGAGAAACTCAAACCAGGTGATGGGATAGACGGACCAGAGATAGGGAGGTCAGCGCTGCGGCAGGCTCGTCAGGGAGGGAGGTCAAGCTGAGACTGAGACAGGGTGGGAAGAGGTGGGAGAGGGTGGCAGAGGCAGTGACAGATGCCACTGAGAAAGTCACCAGAGAGATAGGCAGTGCAGAGCATTTACGAGTCTGACTTCTACCTTAAGTGTGATGAGAACTCATTTGGAGCAGTGCCACCCTGTCTCCTCTCTCTCTTTCTCTCTTTCTCTCTTTCTCTCTCTCTCTCTCTCTCTCTCTCTCTCTCTCTCTCTCTCTCCCTCCCTCCCTCCCTCCCTCCCTTCCTCTCTCATTGTCTGGCTACTCTAGATGATCTCATCTGGGGTACCAGCTCCATGTTAGTGTCCCTGACAGCCAGCTCTCTGTCTTGGGCCTCCTCTCTTACCGTGCGCTGTACCATCCCTCAGTCACCCACACCTCACTACCATGTTCCCCTTCAGGTCCTTGTCACTCAGGCCTTAGAGCCCTGGCATGGGTGAGAGGCTGGAGGCAGCTGGAAGTGGGGCCTTCCTCCTGGAGAACCAAGGCTTCTCCCCTGGGGCGGGCCGTGCCTGCTGGGAAGGATGAGGCAGAGCCACTAGCCCTGGGAGTTCATCCCTCTCTCTCCCTGTGGCTGAAGCCAGGCAAGGACCAGGGGCTGACTTGGGGCTGGTGGAGCCCGTATAGATAAGCACGTGTCTCTTGCAGACCCGGAGCTTGAGCCAGGGCCATGGGGACGACGTTGGTTGTAGCTATGGAATAGTCTCTTGATGCCTGGCTGAGCCTGTCAACCTGTTTCTCCCTCTGTAAAATGGAAATGATGATCGGAACTGGGTTAATAATAATAATAAATGAATGATAGCATTTATTATTACACCTAACCCTTTTAAAATTCTATGTGTTCACTCCAGATGAAGAAGGAGAAACCTTAGGTGAGCAAAGAAATTGACTTAACTGAAGGTGATGGGGGAGGGGAGACACCCTAATGCACATGATGTACTTTCACAAACATATCAAAGTCAATCACTAATCCAAACCTGAGAAGGAGGGAGGACGAGGGAGTGGGACGGAATTGGGGAAGGGTTAAATGAGAAATGTGTGTATGTATGCCTTTATCAGCTTGTACTTAACAAAGATGTATGATTACAATGCACCAATTTAAAAAATTAAATTAAAAAAATTCTATGTGTTTGGCAGTGTTCTAAGAGCAATGAAAATAATATCTGCAAAGTGCATTGCATGGGGCCTGGCACTCAATAGGTGCTTAATAAATGCCAGCGGATGAATTTCATGAAGATCCCCAGTTCTGAAGACAAGTCACCCACTCATGGGACCTACTGTGCGCCAGGCCCTGTGGATTCCCCCCACTCACCCCCCCACACACACTCAGCTGTCAGGATTGGTTGCAGGTTGTCAGATGTGGAAGATCAAGAAGGAAGCCTGGGGCTGCTGTAATTCATGTTATTATCATTTTAACCTGTTCCCCACAGTGATTAGCTTTCCACAGACAACTGACCACACCATCTAACGGTGGTCGGGCCTCAAGCATGCTGCCCTGGGTACAGTAGAAGGGGAGGAGGGTCTAATTTTCTCTGAACACAGCTCACTGACAACCCGGCACACACTCTGATCAAATATTTAGGTCCTCAGGAGCCTGCCTGCAATATTAATGTAGTGGGCCAAAGACCTTGGCTGCAGCCACGCCAAGGGCTGGGGCTTCAATAATGAATGAGGACCGCGCCTGCCCAAAACCTGAGTGGCCCTGGCCCAGGAGTAGGACAAAGACAGTGGAGGAAAACATCTGAGAGGCCCCAAAGCCGCTGCTCCCCAACACATGTGCTCCCAAGCTGTCCCGGCACCTCAAAATGTTTTTAAAGTTTACACAACTTCATCCCTGGATTTTCTTTCTGGAAATATGGATGAAGGAAATAACCAAGAAGGTGGGGAACGCTTTGTGTTTAGGAATATCCATTTATTATTTATAAGAATTTAGAAATACTTAAAATTCTAAACAATAGAGGATTGGTCAGGGAAATAATAGCATATCTTCTTGGCAAAATATGATATAGTCATTGAAAAATATGTTTACAAGCCGGGTGCAGTAGGGCATGCCTGTAATCCCAATACTTGGGAGGTTGAGACAGGAGGATGGCAGGTTCGAAGCCAGCCACAGCAACTTATAGAGACTCTCAGTAACTTAGCAAGATCGTGCTTCAAAA
>PVLC010011805.1:29048-46160 GCA_004027655.1 Graphiurus murinus
CTTGTAATCCCAGCATTCGGGAGGCTGAGACCGGAGGATCCGGGTTCGCGGCCAGCCTCAGCTACCTAGTGAGGCACTCCGCAACTTAGTGAGACTCGGTTTCAAAATAAAGAATAAAAAATAGGGCTGGGGGTATAGCTCGGAGGTAGAATGCCCCTGAGTTCAATCCCCAGTACCGCCAAAAAAAAAAAAAAAAATTAAAAATAAGCCTGGCATGGTGGCACATGGCTATAATCCCAATACTTGGGAGACTGAGATAAGAGGATTGCAGGTTTGTGGCCAGCCTCAGCAGCGTTGCAAGGCCGTCTGCAACTTAGTGAGACCCTGTTTCAAACTAAAAAATAAAATAGGGCTGGGAGTGTGGCTCAGAGGTAAAATGCCCCTGGGTTCAATACCTAGTACCATAAAATAATAATAATAATAATAATAATAATAATAATAATAATAATAATAATAATAAAAGGGCTAGGGGTTTAGCTTGGAGGCTTCATTCCTAGTACCAAACACACACACACACACACACACACACACACACACACACACATTTTTAAAGAGTTTTAACGACATGCAGACATTATCATGATATAAATTGAGAAAGGGCTAGATAAAAAAAATATTATGTCCAGTTCTCACACAATTGTTATGATAATTGTTTAGATTTGGACAAATCTCATTTCTCAGGGCCTCTGCTTCCCCATCTGAAAAATGGCTCAGCACATGGCCTTATTGTGAAAAAGAATAAGATGATATTTGGAAAAGGTCTAGGATGGTATAGCAAACAAGCAATTCATAGTTCTTGCTATGTAAATTTTAACAAATGGGACTGGAAGACATTACCCCAAAAGGCTGATGATAAACTGTGTTGAAGTGATAAGATTATTAATAAATTTAATTTTCTTCTGCCTTTTCTGTTTTCTCTATTTTTGACAACGTAGTAGATTATGTCTACAATGAAGACATTTCTAACAAACTCAATTTTATTCATTCAACAAATATTCAGTGCCTACAATGTGCCAAGCTATTCTAGGCTTCGAGATACAAAATGGATAAGACAGACAAAAATCTCTGCCTCTGTTGAGCTTAAAATTAGTGCATAATGAACAATAAACATAATAAATAAGCAAGTTATGTAGCTGTAAGAAGGTACTGACTGCAATCAGATGTGACAGAGCACACCTGTAAACCTAGTACTTGGGAGGCTGAGATGAGAGGGTTGTAGGTTCAAGGCCAGCCTGAGCAACTTAATGAGACTTGTTTCAAAATAAAAAGAGATGGGGTCTAGCTCAGAGGTAGAATGCTCCTGGGTTCAATCCCCAGCACCAAAAATAAATAAAATAATAAAATAAAAAGTAAAAGTAAAAGGTACAGACTTCAACCAAAGGGAAAATTGAGCTGAAGGAGTTGGGTACTTCATAGGCGTCCACAAGGTGCAGTATTAACGGTGGTGGATAAACCGTGTGGGTATCCATGTGGGGTACTCAGGGATGGCCTGCGGTGGCAGCATGCTTGGAGGTTCTGGGAACATCCAGGAGGCCAGTGAGGTGGAGCAGAGTTGTTAATAAGGAGGGGTGCTCCTCGGAGAGGGGAGAGGCCAGATCTGGTGGGGCCTCGTGGCTTTGGTTTTTGCCCCAGTGAGTTGGGGGCCATGAGAGTTCTGAGCCTGGAGGGTGTGGCCTCACTTGGGTTTGGACAAACTTATTCCAGCCGCAGAGCTGAGAGGAGACTTCGGGGGACACGAGAGAAGGAGGTGGGGTGGAGATGTGGTGGGACCCAAATCTGTGGGCGGCACCTGCAGATCTGATGGGTGGGTGCAGGCGGGAGAGACGGTCTTCTAAGATCCTGAGGTTTCTGACCTGAGCAGCTGGAAGAAAAAGCTGTCCCTGCAGATGGACTAGGAGATAAGAAAGGAAATGAGCATATTTAAAAATAAAACAGGCACACAAGGAGAAAGCGTTTGATGTCCAGGGCTCCAGGGGCGAGTTGGGTGGGGGGTGGCCCTGTGCGGAGTGCTAGACTGGGGCTCCCGGTGGCGGCTGGTGAATAATGGAGGAGGCTAAGCTTTGAAGATGAGAAGCTGCTGGCTGCAGAGCTAGGGAAACAGTTCTGCACTGGGAGGCTCCAGGACGCCCAGGGGACACGCACCCTGGCCCCTGCACCCGCCCCAGGTGGGCTTCCTCTGTTCTAGCAGGAGCTGAGCGTGCTGTGGCTGGTTTGGAGGCCCAGGTGGGATTCCCCACACAGCTCAGCACCTACCACGGGGCTTGCTGTGAAAAAGAACAAGGTATTGTTCTTTGGAAAGGGTCTAGGATGGTAAAGCAGACAAGCAATTCATGGCACTTGCTGTGTGAATTTTAACAAGAGAGACTGGACAACCTTACCCCAAAGTGTTGATGATGAGCTATGTTTAAGTGCTTTGGCTACGAGTAATTTTAATTTTCTTTTGTCTTTCCTGCCTGATGGCCCTTGGGCCTGACCCTCACCTCCCAGGACAGGGAGAGCAGAGTGGGGACAGGAGGAGGGGAGTGGGAGACAGTCTGTCCTAGAGCCCACCTCCCCCCTTGCTGGGAAGGGGAGGATGGGGGCCCTGCACTTCAGGATGAAGTCTAGTCCAATTTTTTGTTTTGCCACTAAGTTAGGACTTAGCCCACACTCTCCAAATTTCATTCATTCACCAGGGAGAAAGAACCACCTTCCCTGTGGCATCCTCAGCCCTCCCCGCACAGCCCTGCCCTTCCAGGAGGGTCGAGAAGGGAGTGATAAGAGCCGAGGAGAAAGGAGCGGGGGCTGAGGGTGGGATTGCAGGAGGCTGATCACAGGAAGGGGAAAATGTGTGTTAAGTTATACTCCTGGCAGAGAAAGGAGCTTTGTCAGAAGCTGTACCCGTGGAAGCCTTGTTTTAATTGATATGACTTTTGTTTAATCCTCCGGATAATATGGTAGCCCGGGAGAGGCCACTGCACTCATTTTAGTGAGGAAGAGACCAAGAGTCAGAAGCAGCAGCAGCGGCTGCCACACAGTCCCCTCAGGGTCCCTCACCCACCTCCACCCATGTCTTTGGTGACATATGTCCCCTGCAGTGCCCACCTGGCTTCACTCAGGGGCCTGGCAGAGCGGGAGCTGGGCGAGGCGGGTGCTGTGGTACTGGGTGCCTCGGAGCACCCCCATGCTGCTTCTCCTTGCTGACCGCCCCATCCTGCTGTGCAGAATGAAGATTGCACCTTACGAATGTCACTTGTCACTCAGCATTGGCTTCCCCTGGGCTGCCTCCTGCCTGAGTTCATGAAAAGCAATTTACTGTGTGTCAAGTGGCCGCAGGAGATAGGAGGACAGCTCCTCCCTCCCCAAGCTGCCTTGGGTGTCAGACTGCCAGCAGTGCAACATTGGGAGAAGTGATGGTTCTCTCAGTCCAGCAATGGGCTGGACAGAGCTGGAACCTGGAGACCCCAGACGGCTCTACCTTGTCACCCCTACAGGCAGGCCATCCATGCCAGGCACCTGGACTACAATGGTGGATGCCCCCCAGAGCCATCTGTGCCCCCACCCTGCCGTGCCCAGCTCAGGGGATGTGTGGCTGGGCCTGGTGAAGTGACCTTGAGTGCTAAGGCAAGGACCTCAGACTGGATATGGCCAAACAAGGCAGGGGGCAGGTGAGGTCTAAGTAGGCCCACTGAGGAACTGGACAGGTTTGGGAAAGGTTTAGGGAAATTCTCCAATGTAGACGAGCAGTGAGTTACTGAGGGAAGCAGGAAATATTACCTCTGAGGTCAACATCAAGAGAGTCAAACTTGAGCCTGCTTAAAACCCTGCTTTGCTGTTCTCTGTTCCAGAAACAACCCATTTAAACATCCTTCCATCCATCCATCCATTCACCCATTAATTGGCCCACCTAAGCACACATTTGATACATAGAGTCCACCTGTGTCCAGCTGGGGACTGTGAACCTTGGCCTGCGGGTGTCTCAGACAGGCCCCTGGGGACAGGTTAACACCCTGTGTCTGCACACTAAACATGACATTAACCTTCGTGTTTAAAGTACTAACAGGTGTGTGAGCTATGCTGTGTGTCTTCCACACACTCTCAGTAGGCACACCCCACAACTGCCCCAAGAAGTCATCTTACTAGCCCATTTACAAGTGAGGGCCCTGAGGCTGAGAAAGATAAATGTTTCGTCCAGTCCCACCATTCCTGAGTGCAAGGTCAAACTCAAATCCAATTCTGTGCCCCCAACTCCTTTTAACCTAAAATGTAACTGGACTTCAGACAGAAGGGGCGTGCATGTGGGCACGTGTGTCTGTGTGTTTGATACACCACCGATGGGCCACCTGTCCCCACAGCAGTGTCACAGGCGGGAGCCCAGAGCTTCCCATGTGTGGATGCTCCCACGGGAACAAGCCAAGACTTGAGAAAGACTCTCAGCAGATGGGAGCGTGAAGTGGTCCTTTAAGCTGCTGGATTTAGTGTTTCCTGGGTTGGAGAGAGGCAGACATGGGGCATTAAAAATGACAGTGAGCAGCGTAAATTATCAGGCATAGCTGCTTAGGTTTATGCACTTTGTCTATAATTCTTGCTCTGTTCTGGTGTGATCAAAAATGAAATATGTCTAGGCTGGACCTGTTGCTGTGTGGGCCTGGCATCTCCCGACTTATTTATCCTTCCTAATCCTCTTGGCAGTTTGTAAGGCCTGCCAAAAAGCTACCTGTCACAATGCCTCCGGGATTTCTTCAGCTGAGGGCCCGCCTTCCTCTCCAGCCATCAGCAAAAGCTCACTGTGAGTGGTGGGAGGCGGGCTGGAGGCGTGACAGTAAGCTCTGACATACTCCTCTGTGGTCTGTTCCCTCTGTGTCCAACAGCAGGGTGGGGAGATAAACTCACAGAGTGACCTTCAGTGCCTCTGAGCCTCTGTGTCTCCATCGCCTGCCAGGGACTGGGCTTGAGAACTTGAGATGCCTGCGCCAGCCCCCAGGTGCCTGGTACAACTGCTGGGGTCACCGTACGGTCAGCTCTCTAGACATACAGGTTCACAGCTACAGGTCCAATCAACTGAGGATGAAGAATATTTGAACCAAAAATTGCATCTGTACTAAACACCCCAGCCCTTTTCATTGATTAACTGATTAATTGAGATTGATGGTACTGGGGATTAACCCCAGAGGCATTCTACCTCCGAGCTACACACCCCAGCCCTATTTTATTTTGAAACAGGGCTCTAAGTTGCCTAGGTTGACCTTGAACCTGTGATCCTCCTTCTCAGTCTTCCAAGTATTGGGATTATAAGTATGTGCCTCCACACATGACCCTTTTCATTTATTTTTTTTATTTTGAATCAAGGTCTCACTAAGTTACCTCGCACTGCCCTGGAAGTTGTGATCCTTCTGTCTCATCCTCCCAAGTAGTGAAATTACAAGTGTGTGCCCCCATGCCTGGCTACTACATCATTTTATACGAGCTTTTGTGGATCTTGGCATCTGGGTGGATCCCGGACTCAATGTCCCTCAAAAACCGAGGGACATTGTACGGACATTGATTCAAAAGTTCATGGGAAAAGATGCCTGTTTGATTAGTAACATCTGCCATGGTGATGAGGGGTGAGGCTACGTGCGCTATCTGTCGGCATCCCTAATAGATTCTTCTAGGGTCCCTCAGCTCTGACACCATGGCTTCTATTGCACCTCATCTGTATAATGAGATGGTAATTAGTATCTCCTATTTGTGAACTTGGTGGTTGGACCAGGACACTCGAAGACTCTGTGCTCTGGCAGCAGTTTGTCCACGCCACGATGTAGGCTGGGGTACTGTGAGGGCTGGCATCTCTCTTAGCTGTGGGTCCCTGGCAGCCAGTGCAGAGCTTGGAACAGAGTGGGCTCCAGTGAATATTTCGTGAATGCATGGATAGAGAGTGGGTATATGGGCAAGTGAATGAATGAATGCATTTCAGTCTTACAAGGTGTTAGTGAGGATTAACTCCACTATGTTAAAGGTCATGGGAATGGGGAATGTGAAAGATAAGATGTCCAGGGCGTGAACAGGAGGAGCAAGGACACGGATCGAGGATACAGAAGGAGTGTGCGTGGGCTCGAGCCCTATCTGGAAGATAAGCAAGCCTGGGCTTTAGAAGGGGCGAGCCAGCCAGTGGGTGGAGACTGCTGATGCCAGAGGGCACTGGGGCTGGGCATAGACACTGATAGGTTTGGTTTGTTTAGCAAGACATGACCTTCCTTGCTGCTTTCTCTGAGGATCTACGTAATGCATCCTTGGGTAAAAACACTGAGCCAGGACAGCACAAGTACACAGAGAAAATGAGATCACTCTAAATCCACCATTGTGAGGTAAGCTCTGGGAAGATTTGGATGAACCCTTTTCAGACATTTCCCCAGGCACCTAAGTATGTATGCACATGCATATACATTAAATACAGACGCAAAGCTGCAAAAATGACACACTGCTCTGTGTGCTGTGCCCTAACCCAATTTTGTCACTCAACAGCTTGTTACAATGTTATTCATCTGTATCATTTTAAAAGTGAAGAAATTCCAGCTCAGAGATGTGAGATCATTTGCTCACATTCCCTCTTTCCTTCCTTCCTTCCTTCCTTCCTTCCTTCCTTCCTTCCTTCCTTCCTTCCTTCCTTCCTTTTTTCCTTCTTTCCTTGTTAAAGGACTTAAACCATTAGAATCACAGAAACAAAGAATTGTAAGTCTTTCCATAGAATATGTAAATAGATGCCTGTTAAATGCTGCTCTGGCTCCATACCCCAAATGCAGTGGGAATGGGCCATGCAGTGCCGTTGTGCTGATATGCACAGGCCTGGGTCCTTCTCTTCTTCTGGCAAGCTCAAAGCTTTAATTGAAAGAGCAACGGTGCATCCCCATGACCTGGGAGAGGCTGGAAATGTGCTTTGCATGGGGGCTTGTTCTTTTGTGCCACCGTCATTGTGGGGGAAGAACTTGTCCTGTCAGCCCAATGGTCCCAGGATGAAGGTGAGATGCTGGTGGTACAAGGCCCTTCCACCAACCACATGCTCATGAGAAACAGGTGTCCGCTGCTTTGCACTGCACGGTTGTCAGGTTGTTTGTTCTGCAGCAGTAATTGACAGATATGCTGAGACACAATGCTAACTGACTCATGCTTTCTAGGATTCAGTTCCCTCATTTGAAAAATAGGGATAAAAATGACCTACCTAATCGGCTCTTGCATGAGTCTACTGGGTTACTAGCTGCATGATTAGTAGTGAGCACACTAGTATTTAGCTATTAATGTATAACCTTCAAGTGATTTTTTTTTTTTTTTTTGGTACTGGAGATTGAACCCAGGAGCATTTTACCTTCAAGCTACACCCCCAGCCCTACTTTATTTTTATTTTGAAACAGAGTCTTGCTAAGTTGCTAAGAGTCTCACTAAGTTACTGAGGCTGGCCTTGAATCTGCAATCTCCTGTCTCAGCCTCCCAAGTATTGAGATTACAGGAGTGCATCACCATGACCAGTGATGTGATGTTGTTCAAATTATGCAACCCACTAACGAGCCCTGAAATCAAATTAGTGTGTCACCACTAGCATTTTCTCTTGATAGGCTAAAAGAGAAAGTTGTCATAATGCTTCACAATTAGGAAGGGTAAATATTGCTTTGTGGGACTGTGGTCTCAGTGTGTGTGTATAAAAAAAATCTACAGTTTATTGAAAAAAAAAAAAAAGGAAGGCCTCCAGACCATTTCCTTCCCTTGCCAGGAGCAGGCACAGGAACAGGCAGGGGACAGCAAGGGTGAGCACTGCTATGCTCATCTTTCAACAAATAGTTATTTTGTTTCTCCCAAGTAGGCAGCATGATGGCTGGCACACAGTCAGCCTTTAATAAACAGCAGTCATTGTTAATATTGTTGGTATTGTGTTATCTCCTGTGTTTTTCTAGTTTTCGTTTCATCTTTTCATTCATTTACTTATTCAATAAACATTTATTGAGTGCAGAGTGATGAGAATGTAAAGGTGACCCAGGTGTGGTCCCTGTCTCTACCCAGAAACTAGGCTTTGGGTAGAGGGATTAAGAGCTCAAAATCTGGAACCAGACAGCCTGAGCCTGGATCCCAGCTTGCCCAAGCTTACACACCTAGGAAATAGAAGAGTTAGAATTCAGACTCAAGCTATCTGGTTCCAGATTTTGCACTCGTAACCTCTTGCTAGGACATACACAAATCAGTCAACACAAAATCAGCCTGTCTGTGCCTCATCCATAAAATGACACTGGTGAGGCTGCAAGGTGTTCAGGGAGCAAAGCGCTTGAACTCTGTCTAACCCACAAGAAGCATGCATTGGGGCGGGGGGGGGGCTGCTGGATGTTATTAATTCTCTCAAAGTTCAAATGTGTGACCTGAAGGGACTCAGGAGACTCTTGTAGCCCAGGGTGGCAACATACTTCACACCAAGTGCTAGGGACCTGGAGTACTGTGTTGGCAAGAACTCTGATACCAGATCTGGGCCCAATAAACAAAACCTTAATAATGAGGCACAGTGGCATAGGCGAGGGCAGGGAGAATGGGGGTGCATGTGTCATATCTCTGCTCTAACCTGAACCTGTTTTGCAGATAGAGAACTCAGGCCTGGAGAAGGGAAGGGACAAGCCTGCCATCAGAGGTGGCACTGATCGGGACTTTTGAATTGGCCCAGGGCTCCTGCTGATTTTCCCTCTGCCCTGTGGGGTGGGGCAGAGGAAGCAGACGGCATTTTCCAGGGAGCCATCAGAGCACCTCCCCTCTGTGCTTGGCCTCTGGGCGTCAGTGGCTTGCACCAGGCTTAATTGGGCTTGGGAACATTTGAGGCAAAGTCTGGCCCTGTGGAGAACAGCCGCTTGAATGGCACTTTTTGGAATGATGAATGTGCTTGTTTGGATTTGAATGAGACAGAATCAGCAGATACAGTATCACGCTGGAAACGAAAGGGGTAGAGAAATCTCCTTTTTTCCTTGAAAAAGCATGATTTTTTATATTGCAATTAAACAGCCCTTTGGGCTGATTTTGCTTCTCTGCTGCTGACATTGAAAAATGCCAAACAAAGACAGCAGCTCTGCTCTCCTTGAGCTGTGCCTCCAGGGATGGGGAAGCATTGGGTGAGCGATGCCACAGCTCTGGGGCAAGGGCTGCCGTCTGTGATGGGCTTCCCAGCCTATATGGATGGGCCCCAGGCCACAGATTGTCCAATCTGCTCTAGAACTTGGAAATAGCCCTACTTGCTAAGGACCCTCAAGTCTGTATCTTGGATTCCTGCCCAGGGAGCGTAAGGTGTCAGGACTGGACATGCCCCCATGAGGAGGCATTCAGTCCAGTGGGGGCCATTGGTCACTGGAGGCTTGCCCTGCACCTAAATGGCCTTCCATCTCAGGGAATCTCAAGAGAGCTGAGAAACAGGGCCATACCTCCCACTTTGGAAACTGAGGCAGTTCAGAACTATGCCAGGTCCTTGACTCCTAAAAGAGCAGAAAGGCCTATCAGAGATGGTGGCAAGAAGATAAACAGTGATGGTTAAGAGAGGAGTTCCAGGCTGGTGTGGTGGCCCATACCTGTAATCTTAGTACTTGGGAGGCGGAGACAGGATGATCACAGGTTCAAGGACAGTATGAAATGACTTAGCAAGACCCTGTTTCAAAATAAAAATATAAAAGGTCTGGGGGGTATATCTCAGAGGTAGAATGTCCCTGGGATCAATTCCCAGCACCATGCACACGTGTACACACACACACACACACACACACACACACACAGAGTAGAGCCGATTAGGGGGTACTCCAGAACTAGCCTGGCCTTTCCACTAACTGACTATTAATTTTGTGCAACGTGCCTTGCCCTTCTCTGACTCGGTTTCCGCATCCACAAGGCGAATTCATACAGTTTGGCACATGCTTGGCCCCAGGGAGGTTCAGTGAAGCTTAGCTATTGCTGGTATTTGTCATAATACTGATTGCAGAGTCCAGTGGGTCGAGGGAAGTCCCTGCCAGGACTCTTGGCTGGGGTGCAGGGTGCCAGGCAGGGACATTAAGCAGACTGACGCTAAGCCCTGGTGTGGCTGGTCCTCATTGGCCAAACCTACATCCTTCCCACAGCGCCCTTTCAGCTTATGTCTATTAAGTCTGCTTTTGTTGCCCTTCCCCAAGGATCCTGACCCACAGGCGCCATAATTAATCCACAGAATGATTTAGAGGAAGCTCGAGAATCAATTTGTGTGGTCAGGGCTGCTGTGAATTCAGAATGCAGTATCTGTTATCTGCCTGAGCCGCCACGCACCCCGGGGGAGGAACAGAGCGCCCTCGGTTTCCCACTTGTTCAATAAGTACCTGCAGATTCACAAGAGAGACAAGAGACATGAGGGCTCTTAGTAAGCCACGAAGAACTTCACCACAGTGGATCATGTTTCAGCATAGCATAGCAGAATTCTTAGCAGACCTCAGCTCAAATCCCACCTCTATCTCTTTCTTTGGACAAATTATTTTCTACCCCCTATCCTTGGTATCTTTAATGGTAGAACTGAAAGAATAAGAGTATCCAGAGAATTCCATAAGAGAATGCTGTAACGAGCACACTGGCAGTGGTGGTTGGCAGAACAATGTCTGACTCCACTAAGGAGTTTTCTGGGGACAGGGTACAGGCATGGCAGCAGGAGAGACCTGTGTGGGGCGGAAGGCTCACTGACTCCCTCTGAGCGGGAAGTAGAGCTGGGACACTCAGAAGTCAGTTCCAAGACTGAAGTTTTCCTTGGGGATTGGCACTTCTCAGGGTATCGCAGCCATCCAGCTTCCCTGGGCTTCTTGCGGGAAGAGGGCAGATGGGCTTCTATTAGCTAAACAAATCCTAGAGGTTAAGAGAAATGGATCTGGGTTAGAAGCCCAGTGATACTTCTCTACTAACTCGCTTTGTGATCTTTGGCAAGTTCATCCACTTCTCTGAGTCATAATCTCCCAATCAGTCCTTCATAGGATTAAACATTTAACCTTAATAAATGGTACTGATGATTGGTATTATGTTATTGCTCAGTCCTCTCATAGCATGTTCCCTTTACCTCCTCCCCCAGATCTCCACCAACATCAGCAGAAAGGAGGCTCTGTCAGAACTGAGTGTGGCCAACGATAGGCCTTGGCCTGCTCTAGGCTCAGCAGAGAGGCCTTCTTGGGGTTCACCAATACTCAGAGTAAAGTAGAGCTCAGTGCGCAGACGGCAAGGGTCCCCAGGCGGGAGCTCCAGTTATTGTTGTTTTAGGCCCAGAGCCTCATTCATAAAGTGGATGAGTTTAATTACAGGAAGATTTTGAATAATATGATCCTTTCATTCCTGTAACTGTGACTTCCAGACACCTGCTCCATTCAGGAAAAAAAAATAGGTTTAAATTGAAAATGCTTCTTCCGCAGTCCTTAATCACCACCTCATTGAAGTGTGTGGTACAGAATGTCTCCCCTGAGGAAGTGGACCAGAGGGGGAGGCAACGCTCCAGGAGGGAGCAGAGGGCTGATGTGGGAAGGGCTCCACCCACTCTGACAGGCTGGGGACACAGGGGCAAGGCAGGGCAACCTGGTCCCAGCCTTGATGGATTGTCACATCCCTTAAAGTGACATCTATGGAAAGTTTAAAGCTGCATGAAAATGTTCACGTTAAAATGTTGAGTGAGAAAAATAGGATATAAAATTATATGGCCGAATGATCCCAACTATCTAAAAATGGACACAATTTCTTACACAGAAAAGACTGGAACTATGCTTCCATCCAAGATGGAGCAGGGACCAGATTGACTCTTCCAACTGAAACACCAGACAAGATATGTGAAACAACACTGAACAACAGACAATGTGGGACAGTCACTCATGAGAAAGAAGACACAAAGGAGAGGGCCATGTGTGTGTGTGTGTGTGTGTGTGTGTGTGTGTGTGTGTGTTGCTAGGTATTGAAGCCAGGCACATTCTACCTCTGAGATACACCCCCAGCCTTTTTAATTTTTTATTTTGAAATAGGGTTGCTGAGAGTCTCATTAAGTTGCTGAGGCTATCCTTGAATCTGCGATTCTCCTATCTCAGCCTCCTCAGTACTGGGATTACTAGCATGCACCACCACCATATCTGGCTAGGAGAGGGCCTTTGATTGCCCAGTAACCTACCTGTAGAGACTGTCCAGGCTGCGGGGCAGGGAGGGGACTTGATTTCCTTGAGTCCAGGAGGTAGAGTAGAAGTCCAGGGAGCTAAAGCACTAGAATTCAGAAGGTCGTGTATCCACTGCCTTCTAAAGAAGCTGCCCAGAAAGAAAGTGCTGGTGATTTTCAGAGAGCCCCCCTCACACCTACAGCTGAGAAGTGACCAGGGCGCGTGTGTGAGACAACCTGAGCCTGGGAAGGGCTGCCCAAAAGGAGCCAGTAGAACGATGGCTGGAGCACACACGGGTGAGGGAATCGTTTGTGTCTTGATGAAGGTGAAAAGATGCTCCTTCAAAATATTGCTGCAAAATCCTTGATAAAATTTTATCTAATGGAGCCAGGGCAGGTGTGCACACCTATAATCTTAGTACGTGGGAGGCTGAGACAGGAGGATCACAGGTTCAAAGGCAGTGTGCAGTAACCTAGCAAGAGCCGCTTCAAATTAAAAAATAAAACAGGGTGTAGTTCAGAGGTAGAACACCCCTGGGTTCAGTCCCCAGTACCACACACAAAAATACTTACCCATTGGAATCTAGCAATATATGGAAAGGATAATACATCCTTTAACTTATATTCTTGGGATTTTACCCTATATTTTTGGAATAAGCTTCAGACAAAATATGTGAAACAATAAGTAGAGTTTATCACAGGAATATAAGATTGTTTTAATATTTAAAAAAATCAGAAGTTGCCATATGAACAGACTAAAAAAGGAAAACACATGATCATCTTAATAAATATTTTCATATAAAAACTAGCTTCCATCATGTTAAAAATTGTTCCCAGCAAACTAAGGATACAATAAAAGGCATCTACAAAAATACTTCATTTGATATCATACTTGATGGTGAAAGACTGAACGCTTTCCTCCTAAGTCCAGGAACAAGCCAGGGCGGCCTCTTCGTCACTTGTGTTCAATGTTATGCCAAAGACCTGGGCCAGTACAATAAGCCAAAATAAAGAAACTAGATACTTACAGATGGAAAAGGAAGAAGTAAAACTTCTTTATTCCCAGATGATGTGATCATCTATATAGAAAAATCTTACAGATCCTACAAAAATGAACTACAACAATAAGGGAATCTAATAAGAATCTGAGCTGGTCATGGTGGTACACACCTATAATCCCAAGGCTTGAGAGGCTGAGACAGGAGGATCATGGGTTTGAGATCAGCCTCAGCAACATAGCGAAATTCTCAGCAACATAGCGAGATTCTCAGCAACATTAGCAAGACCCTGTTTGAAAACAAAACAATAAAAAGGACTAGGGTATATCTCAGAAGTAGAATGCACCTGGGTTCAAACCCCAGTACCACAAAAAAATAAATAAATAAAACAAAAGAATCTGAGCCAATATTTAGAAATTAACTGCATTTATACATATTAGAAATACAGAAAGTATATGTCTATAGACTAGAAATAGACAATTGGAAATTTATAATAGCATATATAGTATAAAAATATAAAGTACTTAAGAATAAATATGTAGAAAGATATATAAGACTCAAACATCGAAAATTATAAAATATTGCTGAGAGAAACTAAGACCTAAATAATAGAAAAATATATCACGTTCATATATTAGAAGTCTTTATATTATTAGGATGTCAATTATCCTCAACTTGATTTATAGATTCAATGCAGTCCTAAGCAAACCCAGCAGGCTTTTTGCATGTGTGTGGAAGTTGACAAGGCAATTCCCAAATTTACATGTAAATGTTAAAGGATCTAAAATAGTAAAAAAAACAACTTTGAAAAAGAACAAATTTGGAGGACATAGGCTACCTGGTTTTAAGAGTTATTGTAAGACCATAGTAAACAAAGCAATGTAGCATTGATATAAAAACAGACAAAAAAGGAATAAACAGAATAGAGAATCCAGTAAAAGACCCAGATATACTAGGCCAACTGACTTTCAACAAAGGTGAAAAGATGCTCTTTTCTACAAATGGTTCTGAAACAACAATAATGTCAAAAAAAGGTGAATCTTTACTCATACCATATACAAAAATTAACTTGAAAAGAGTCTTAGCCCTAAATGTAAGGGCTAAAACTCAAAAACTTCTAGAAGAAAACATTAGTGACCTTGGGTTTGGTAAAAATTTACTAAGTACAACACCAAAACTATAAATTATAAAAGAAAAAAATCAATAAATTAGGCTTTATCAAAATCATAAAGGTTTGTTCTCCAAAATAATCTGTTAAGAAAATGAAGCCAGGTATGGTGGCACATGCCTGTAATCCCAGTACTTGGGAGACTGAGACAGGAGGATCGTGGATTCAAGGATAGCCTCAGCAACTGAGCAAGATCATGTTTCCAAATAAAAAAAATAAAAAGAGCTGGGGGTATAGTTTAAAGGTAGAATGTTCCTGGGTTCAATCTCCACTACCACGAAGAAAAAAAAAGGAAGAAAGGAAAAATGTAAGCCACAGACCAAGAGAAAATATTTGCAAAACATATATCAACGTAGTGATGATTGGCAAATATACTGAAAGCTGCTGAATTATATGTCTTAAAGGGGTGAAATTATATGTCTTAAGGGGTGAATTATATCTGAATAAAACTATAAACAAAAACAACATACATCCAACAAAGGATTTGTATCTAGATTATATAAAGAACTCTTGCTGCTCAATAAGATGATAAACTCAATTTTTAAAATTGAGCAAAAGATTTGAACAGACACTTCCCCCAAAGAAGATACGTGAACAGCAAATGAGCACATGGAAGATGCTGGAGACCATCGCTCATCAGTGACACGCAAATTAAAACCGCGAGGAGAGACGGCTCTGCACCCACCGAGATGGCTCAGACTTGTGTTCCATTAAGTCGCCTCCCAGGCAGCAGCACAGTCCCTGTGAATCATCTGCCCCAGCCTTTGAAGGAGGCCATCTGCTTCTCTTCACCTCCAGCTTCCGTCCTGGAGCTCTGGATACCCACCTGCCAAGTTCAGGTTTGGGCAGGACGGTGTCTGGAGCCAGGCGGGCCTGGGGGAGGGGGTGTAGCAAGGCGACTTGGGGGGGGGGCTGGTTTCTGGCAGGGGACCTGGCTGCCAGAGTCCATCCTGGCTATCCTGGCTGACATGAGAAGAATGCCCGAGAGCGGCTAATTTATACACAATGCAACGTACTGCTCACAGTTCCGGAGGCTGGGAAGTCCAAGATCGAGGACTGGCAGATTTGGTGTCTGGCGAGGGCCTGTTCCTCCTGGGCTCACTTTCTTGCTGTGTCCTAGGGTGGCAGAAGGGGCAAGTGAGCCCTTTCAATCCTCTTAAATAAGGTCACTACCCCTGTTTGTGAGGGGAGAGCCCTCAGGACGTAACCTCTCCCCAGAGGCAGCACCTCATAGCACTACTACCTTGGCATTAGGGTCCAGTGGGGACCCTTAAGGAGTTGTCAGCATTCAGACCATGGCAAGGTGTGAGCAGGAGGCAGCTGCAGCTGGACCTGCTCCTGGTCGGGGACCAGGAAGGGTGAAGTGGATCTCAGGAGCACTCAGCAGGCGGTCTCAAAGGGACTTGAGGAGTGACTGGCTTTGAGAGGGTGGGAGGCAGAGGGAAAAGTATGGACCACCAGGGGGTTGTGGTCACGGACACACCGAGGCAGAGTATAAGGGGCGGCTGCATAGAGACAGCAGCTCCCCCTTTGCAAACGTGCAGTGTGGGGTGCCGGGGCACTGGCCCTTGACAAGGGGGCCGCTGACTATGTGTGTTGAGGGTCAGAGAGCTCAGGCCTGAGAGGGCAGCGGGGTGGTCAGTGGAGGGTTTCGCCTGGAATCCTTAAGAGTGGAGACATTGCCTGGGGCGAGGAGGAGAGAGGACAGAGGGCTGGGACATGTGCCCAGGGGCACCTGCGTGTGAGAGGACCAGGCTCTTGAAAAGGAAAATGAAATCGAGTGGGCTGTTCCCCTGCCAGCTCCTGCCTGGCTGTGACTTGAGACGGCATACGGAGGAGAAAGGGAGTGGGGGAGGACTCTGGCCCTGAAACTGGAGGAGGCAGGCCTCACAGAGGTGCCAGACGAAAGGGCCCCTTCCCAGCAACCCACCAACCTGTCTCTAATGTCCCAATCTGATTTTTTTTTTTTTAAAGAAGTTGGGCCAAATTTATATTTGTAGGCGGCCCACCAACCACCTTCTTTCTGCTGTGCATGTGTGTGTGCGCACACATGCGCGTGTGCTGCTGGAAATTGATCCCTGGGGTGTTCTACCTCTGAGCTACATCACCAGCCCTTTCTATTTATTTTGAAACAAGGTCTCACTGAATTACCGTGTGCTGGAGCTTGCCATGCTCCTGCCTCAGCCTCCCAAGTACTGGGATCACAGGCGTTCACCACTGTACCTGGCTTCTCCATTTTCATTCACTCATGTGGCAAATGGTTTCTGAGCTCTGGTCTCCAGGAGCCAGTGGGTGCTGGGACATCAGGGAGTGAATCAACACTGTCTCTGCCCTCCCAGGATTTCCTAGCTGGTGGCGGTCGGGTTAAAGAGGGGACTGGCAGTGACTCTAGCAGAGGACCCTGCGGAACTGTCACCTCCTTTGCTCCTCTGTTCCCAGGCCTTCATCCTCCCTGGCTTGAGGGGCCCTCGCGCCCAACCCTGGCCCTCTGTCCTCACTCTCCCCTCTCCTGAGTCACATCTCCTCTTGAGGCTTCCAGATGATCCCCTCCTCTGACTACCAGGCTGCCTGGTCAGGCCTGGGCTCTCTGACCCCCAGGCACATGGCAGCCCATGGACAAGGGCTGGGGTGTCTACGGGCACACCAACCACACATTGCCAAAGCAGAAACTGGTGTCTTTCCATGCACACCCTCTCCTTGGGCCTCTGTTTCTGTGAATGACATCCCTGATGGCCCATCCTCACCCCTCTCTTTCCCTCTCCCAACAAATCCACTCACTCAGAGTCCCACTGATGACACCCACTAAGTTCTCAGATCTGTCTTCTCCTCCTCCTCCTCCT
>PVLC010011806.1:0-45799 GCA_004027655.1 Graphiurus murinus
TTGGGCTCGTACTTGGGTGTCTCTGTGTCTGTAACACAGGTTACCTAAATAGCTATGTGCTGGCTTTTCCTCCACAACTTTGATTCTCCTTGCTCCAGCAGGTATCACCAACACTTCTATGTAACCTGTAAGAATCAAGAAAGCATGAAATCAATCCAGAGCTCTTACAGAATCTCTCTTCTTAATCCATTTGCCTTTTCCCCCTTTTTGCTTTGATTACTGCTAAATTTCAATGACTATGCAAAATTTTTAAAAAAGTTGTGTGTATAAAAGCTGTCAGGATTTTAGCTGAAGAAGTTTCTTGGAAAGATGTTGAGCTGATAGCTCTACTGAGGATAAACAAGCTATTGAATTTTATGTAGAAAAGCTTAGTTCACTTTATGAACTGTGAGGAAAGGCCCAATGGGGTAACCTAGTCAGAAACACAGTAGATTGTGTAATAGAGCAAATAACCTCAGCTTTTGCTCTGGGAACTCCTTCAAGTGAGAAGTTTCAGAGAAGGAAACACACCTGGAGAGAATTCATCTGGCCTGGACCAGTCCCTGGAGGGATTAAGTACAGGACAAAAGAAACCAAGCATCCCCTGGGGAGATTAGTAAAAATTAGAAGCTAGACCTGGAGATTCACCTAAGGTTGCAGCATCAGGCTGCACCCAGTCACCGAGTGTCACCTCTGCAGGGTTCAGATGGCTAAAGGCAAGACATTCCTAAACATTCAGATGTTAGGGATGTCATGCTTGAAGTAAAATAATTAGATGATAATATAAATTGGGGTAAGATGGGATAATGTGTAAAAAAAGAAGGAATCAACACTTCATTTAGTGGAGAATAGTGATAGAGCAGGAGCCTACTTTTAGTTGAATAGATACATTTTAAGTTATTTTAAAACAATATCATTATTTCTGTGTAGATCCATTTATCTGATAGAAGTCTGATTTAAATCTTTTAAAAGGCACAAGAACTAATTCCAAAAAGCTATCTGGTTGTCTATATGTTTGTGGAGGGGAGGTTATAAGTTATCTTCTGTTTATTAATTATCCAAATTCCTGAAGATGTTGTTATTTGTCATATAATGGAAGGTAGCAAACACCCCACCTGGTGGCAGTGGCTGCAATTAGAGGCATGTAATTTTGGAATCATAATTTCCATTCCAGAACACTGCTTATTTTAATAATATTATTACACATTTTCAGTAATAGCTACTTTCAGTAGCACCGAATGTAAAAGCACTTTTTTACATGAACAAAATAGGCAGTACTGAAAATAAAAACAAATGGTTAATGGGTATTTGCACATTGAAGTAAGGTAAGATGGTCTATGCCCCCAATGAGCTTAAGATTTAATTGAGAAAACAAGGCATAAATGGCTTATGTGTATATGTTATAAAAAATCACAAAAATTATGTTAAATATAATATATAAAACAGTATGACTAATTCCTTTTCAGGTAGAAGTCTTAAAGCTGTTCCCTTCCCTGACCACACACCACTCAATGTTAGAATTTGGATAGATATGAAAAAATGTGAGTTCACTGTTGGTAAAGAGTAAGGGATGAATGGTGTTGTTAGTAGCACATGAACAAAATAATCCTGATGGAATGAGCAGATGTAAGAGGATAGCTCTATTAAAGAGAGTTTACCTGCATACTCAGGGAAGTAAATTTATCAATCTAGAGCTACTGAATACAATAAGGAACTTTGTAATTAGATTCTGGTTTGGAGAGGCTTAATCCAGTAACAATAAGCAAGGTTAACAGGGATAGTGGTGTGGATTAGTGTCAAGAAAGTAATGATGAAAACCAGGAGCAGTAGAGGCTAAGGTAGAAAATCTAGGTGTTGAGGAAAAACAAAAAAAAACAACAACAAAAAAAAACAACTTAACTCAGCAACTGATAGAAAGTGGGGAAATAAACACTGGAAATATGCTTCATTGTTACTTATCTAAGAATAGGGCTATCATGAATGTGGGAGCCAAGAGAGGAATTATCTAGTTTGGGTAATAATTTGGTATCTTCAGTTTTGCAATTTGTATTTAACGGTATGGTACAACACACTAATAAAAGCATCCAGTTAGAACTCGGGAACATATGGAACTCCAGAGAGGTTAGCTTACTGATGGACCATTGTAAGGATTTCCTGAAAGAGTAGTGACTTAAGTAATGGGTTTAAATTACCCATGAAAATAATTGAGAGAGAAGTCAAAGACCTTACCCTGGCAACAGCCATAGTATTAAACAAAGAGATTGAGAATTAATAGGAGCACAGAATTGAGAAAAAATAATCATGAGAAGGAAGAGACCTGGTCTATTTTGGTGTAAGTGGAATTCCATGGATGAGCTATCTTAAGAGTTCTTGGGTCACTTTGTTATAAACTATAGAAGCATCACAGAAACATGACCAATGACAGTCCACCGGATGTCACTATCAGAAGGTGACTATTAATCTTCAAGCAAACGCATTTATTAAAGTGTTGAGAAGATACTAAATTTCAGAATGTTAAAGAGTCAATAGAACAAAGCCAAAGTAGTGTGTTAAATTCCTGATTGAGTTTAGCAGTAAACTTAGTTATATTGTACATTAGAGAAATAGTTATATCTAAGTTTATATCTAGTACAATTCTCTATTATGCAATTGGGATTTTTAATAGAACAGATGAGTCAGACTGGTTTTAAAGAATAAGAGGAGAAAATTATTAAACAAAGACATATGAAGAGAGATAGACAATGACTGTGGTTTGATATTTTTCAATAAATAAACCATTTGGCACAATTGAGTATGTGTGTTTTCAAAAGGCATGAGTGTGAGAGTGGCCATGGCTTAGCTTAGAAGTTGGAATAGGAAGCCTGTGGGGAAAGATCCCCAGAGAGAAGGCGGTAGCCCTGCCCGACAGGAAGGAAAAAAAGGCATCAAAGATGGCGCAGAGGGGAAGTGGCGAGGGTGGAGGCCTAAGAGTGTTTACCAGAGACCAGGATTGGACGAGGGATGTCTCCTCAGCGTGATCAAGACATTGATAGGTCCCTGGTAGTGTGATCAGCGCGTGATCAGCTTTTGGACTGGGCCAAAGAGGCATGACCAAGATGACATTTACCCTGATTGGCCCTGCAAGGAGACACTCCTCTTGCTCTGCTCTATATAACTCTTTGCCCCTCGTGTAATAAAAGGATGAGTCCTCCGATGCTCAGTCCCCGCCATGTGTTCATTGCGGTGCGACCTTCCTTTTCCTCGGGGAACCCTCTTTTCGGGGTAGATGCTCCAGGGAGATCAGGGTAGGGGTCCCCTTTGTCGGGAGGACCCCACAGAAGCCAGTGATGTTAGTGACATAAGTTTGATCCTCATGCTTGAGAGCTTGCTTTGCACACAGAAACATACTATGTTATAACCAGAGATCTCACTCTTAATCCAGTAGCAATCATCATCTTCACAGCACTAATAATGAAGTGATAAATGCTATCTTTTGAACAACTGTTATATCCTATTAACTCTACTATAGTTACTTTGAATAAATTGTCACATTTAAACACAATGATAATATCCAAGGTAGACTCAGGTTGAGCATCTCTAATTTGAGGTGCTAAAATCTAAATCTATGAGTATGGCACTCAAAGTTTCAGAGCTTGGAGCATTTCAGATAGTGGATGTTCAGATTAGGAATACTTTATGGTAAAGTCTATATAAATGTTCTAAAATTTTCAAAATTCTAAATTCTGGAACACTTTTCTTCCTAAGAATTCTTTGGATGTGGGATACTCAACCTATCTTAAATTTTTTGTTTAATAGATGAAAACATAAAGATAGAAAATATGCTTTCCAACACTGCATTATCAGTAATTAACCACTCAAGGTATGAATGTAGTTTACGCGATTCCACTATTTAATTCCTGCTATGATCCACTGATATTATTTCATAAAATAGAGGAGGCTATGACTTCCTTATTGTTGTGGCAGTCAAACAAAAACTCTAAGAGCATGCCCATCTAATTCAAGAGAGTATCTTCATTTTTCTTATACTGAGAATAACATATTTTATGCTCATTTTCTTCTTAGTATATACTGATAACTATGTAATTTCTCAGTTGGCCAAATACACAATTTACCTCACATTTCTTTAAGGAACTATTGCTTGGGTGGGCAGGTTGCAATGAAAGACATAACAGATGTTCAAAGTAAAAATCAAACAAACAAACAAAAAACACCCCCTAAGTTTATTTTCTAACTCTGAGAGAGATGATTCAGCAACTTCTAAATAGAACCCAGGGACTGAGAACACCCATATGTGTCTGCAGGTGTGCTGCTCATACCATATATACAGTGTGCCTTGCCAACTGGACCAAAACAGCCTGCAAGTCCTTCAAGAAATTCTAGGAAAGTCATAAACTATAGAGATAAAATAGTCTCAAGAGAAATGCATACAATGTTATTATGTCACAATTAGATGGATCTCACAATAGAATTAAGGACAGATATAGTTTTTTTTTAAACTTAAAGTTCTGAACAATGTAATGTTTACTTATTGATTAAATTAACAAATGTTAATGGAACACACAGTATGCTGGTAATTGGGAATATAGTGTTGAACAAAGATAATCCTGATATTTTTCCTCTTTGAGCTTAAAATATAGTAGGAAGGGAAATACAAATGAATGTAAAATTACAAATGTGATCAGAGCTACATCATATGTATACAAACATGGTTAAGCATCTCTGAAGTAGTCATAAGCGATAAGAGGTAGGCCTTGTTCAGGGACCACTTCACTGAAGAGGTGACATTTGAACTGAGTAATGTCCTGGAATTCACCTGGCAAAACTAAGAGGAAGAAGACAGACCTATATGTGCAAAAGTGAGGCATTGGGTGGGGGAGTATGGTCAGTCTGAGCATCTGTAAGAAATCTAGTAGCTACAACTTCGAGAGAAGGAGACCTTGGTGTGGATTGAGGCTGGAGAGAGACAAGGACTACGTCAGGTAGAAATTTGTGGTCCAAATTAAGAATTCTGGCATCTTCCCTGTGAACAATGTAAAACAGATATAGAGTTGCAAGGAAAAAAGTGACAATATTAGCTCTGATGTTCTTAATATCTAAGGTACCTCAGACATTTTTCAAATAACAAATGCTGTTAGTATAACTTACCTAAAGTGAGCAAGCAAACAAAAGTAGATATAATTAAAGTGGAATGAAATAAAGGAGGTTTAAAGTGAGCTGAGGGAAGAAAGTGCTCACTTAACTGGAGTGAGGATGAAAGCATCATGGCATTTTGATGGCATTGCTGTCTATTATGGGTGGTGGATGGTGGCGTGCAATTGCAATTAAATTAAGATGCCAGCGCTTGGTGTGCATGTGTGCATTGGTGTTCTTGAGTGAACTATGCAAGAATGGTCTTCAAAAATTCTAGTACCTTTATATTTCTTCAGACTTTTAGATTTGGGCTTCTGAACTGAAAACAAAAACAAAAACAAACGAAAACTCCTCTCATAGCAATAAAGAGGAACAGCTTATTATAATTACATTTCTTATTTGGAAGTCTGGAAGCCTGTTTCAGCTAAGTGTCTTCTAAATGAGTGCTAGCAGATTTTGAGGTATGGGACTTACCACCTTTTTCATAGCTTCTGAGATTGAGATTTGGATCTGCAATTTACAGTGGGCCTTATTTATTTTAGGCACCAGGTTGTTCAGGCTCTTTTATTCTCCTTAAGCCTAGCAAAAGGTTACATATAATCTTCAGGATACTGTGTCTGAATTTTGTTTCTAAAGGACTCTTATCTAGAATGAACTCAGTTTTCTTAATTATTCAAATAAAAATGGTTTGTAATACAACATATTACAATTAACATATATTTTAGTCTCAGGACTTTTGGTGTTCTTTTTGAAAATAATTTAAAATAGGGAAATGGTGAAGGTAATATCAACATATTAATGAAAACAAAAGTAGAATTATAAATGATGGTGCAATAGATATGTGCCCAGTAAGAAACTGACAGAAAGACAGAAAATGTTTGCTTCTTCTAGAAACCTTAAGAACTTGAGTATAAAGCACTTTCTGCACATAAAGCATATTTGTGGGCCATTATAGTTCAGTGTAGATATTATCACTTTTGGCACTCACACTGCATTGATCATTCATAGTCATTTCATCCTAATATCCCTGGAGTTTTAGGATTTATAGATGAGGAAACAAGAAGAAAGAGACTAATCCCTGCTATTAATATTTGGAACGTTCTCCCACACCTTCTGAACTTCCCTCTGTTTTAGTTTCCACTATGCTATGATGTTACAGACCCTGTTTCCAAAAATATATTACTTAGAAATTTATTTAAAAAATTAATAAAAAATAAAGAAAATGTAAAGCTGAAAACCTGAAGACTAATATTCTCAATGGTTGCTTCAGGCTGTTACAACTCATTTTCTTTTAGACATGCTTTGCATTGGAGAATAAGGTCTTTAGAAACCTGATAACATTTGCCAATGCAAATTAGAGTATTCCCTTGCTGCTCTAGCTTATTAAGTGTACAACAGATGACTTCATATTTTCATTATTGGGAAATAAGCTTGTTTGAATTTCTGGCTTGTGTTGCATATATTGTATGTCATCAAAAAAAAATTCAATACCCATTGCAAATATATTCAATAGAATAACAACCAAGATTTCTAATTTGAGTTCAATGTAATCTTTGTACCCAAAGACTGTAGGGATTATTAGTTATGAAAAATAAAGAACAATTACCTGCTCCTTTGGTATGGTTAAAATCCCCTTTAATGATTTTGCATGACTTCCCATTTCCGTTGCATACGCCACAGTGATCTTCCCTTGCAAGAGACCCTAACAAACCATCACAGCCAACTTTCTGTAAGAAGAGAAGCAGAGTACATCAAAAGTTAAAAACATTTTATTTTCTTTTTTAACTGATAATTTAGGAGAAATATCTGTACGAGCTAGGTGTATTTAATAATCAGACCAGTAAAATGCCATAATCTAATACAGCAAGCACATGTCAAACATAATCTACAACATGAC
This sequence comes from Graphiurus murinus, assembly GCA_004027655.1. Classification (NCBI taxonomy): domain Eukaryota; kingdom Metazoa; phylum Chordata; class Mammalia; order Rodentia; family Gliridae; genus Graphiurus; species Graphiurus murinus. Next base: position 7,007 of record PVLC010011806.1, read on the forward strand.
TAAATGGAAGGGTAATGATGAGAATTTTTTTCTCATAGTAAATATTAACTAATATCCTAAATTAATTTGGGACAATATTAGCTAGAAAAATGAAATTTATGTAAATTCCAAAGGCAATCACATTTCTATTATGTATAATATGATTAATGTAATTCATTCTACTCAACCCAGAACAGAGATACTTTATGATATGGATGGCGTCACTTCTAAAGTGGTCATAAAGCAAATGTTAAATATTAATTTTATGGAACCCAGTTTGTTTCTTGGCAAATAGTAAGAGAAAAATAAATAGTTAAATGATTAAATAAATTGATACTTAATAGTATCTTAGTTTTTCTTAGTTTTGTTTTTTTTCTAACACTGGGTCCAGTATACTACAAGGTCTATAAACTTAAAGTAAATGTTAGAGATAGGCATATAAACTATAGTTCAGTAATGACAACATTTAAAAATGAAAATTAAAGATTTTATGTTTTATAAGGAGTGGTCTCAAGTATCCATGCTTATCAAATATGTTCATGTAAAACCAAAAGCTAAAGATAAACTACTTTGGAAAGACAATACTTTCACTGGGGCAGGTACTTCAGGTATCACTGCATGCTGGAGATGGAAAATGACCCGATGACAGAGAGTCCAGTCTTCCTTATTCTTTCAATAATAGAAAATTCACAGAGACAGATTTAATTACCAGCAGAAAACTGCTTTCAATTCTCTCCACTCACTAAGTTTAGAATTCTATACTCAGAGCCGGGCGTGGTGGCTCATGCTTGTAACCCCAGCATTTGGGAGGCTGAGACCAGAGGATCCAGGTTCGCGGCCAGCCTCAGCTACCTAGTGAGGTCCTCCGCAACTTAGTGTTTCAAAATAAAGAATAAAAAATAGGCCTGGGGGTATAGCTTAGAGGTAGAATGCCCCTGAGTTCAATCCCCAGTACCGCAAAAAATAAAAAATAAAAAAAAAAAATAAAAATAAAAAGAATAAAAAGAATTCTATATTCAGCATGGTCCTAGATATTTTGTGATAGAACACTTTAGTCAAACCCTTATTTTACAGAGGGCCGTAAGAAAAAAAAAAAGCATGTTTTTAATTAATGCAGAGACTGAATGAAATATTTTCATTAAAAAGCCAGAATCTTGAAGTATTCTAATGCCATTAGAAGTCACGATCCATATCAGAGAATTCTAATTTAATTATAATCACCAGGTTCACATAACATTTGTGTAGAATCTTTGTTGTTGTTGCTGTAATTTTAATATCTAGCAAGGGACTCTAGAAAAGATCTGAGTTATACAAAAGTAGCACAATGTTGGCTATATTATATTTGGCATATTCAGTTAAGAAAATAATTTTTTTGAAAAATAAATTCATTTAAGACATGCACTAATATGACAGATTTACATATAATGATGAAATAAAGTTAAAAAAACCTTTAACTTCACAATATATAGTTCTGAAAACAAAATATATATGGGTTAATTACCTTCTGTGTTTTTTATTGGTATATGAAAAATTATATTTAGGATTACGGCCATATTCTTTTAAAATAAAGGAAATTAATATGTAATCATAAGACTGCTTCTTATGCCAGGGGTATTACATGATTCAGAGTTTTAAACTTTATAACATGCTAGGAAAACACAGAATCTTGGAGCTGCGAAAGCATTTAACTTTCATGATGTTCCCAACTTCTTCCCCAGAAGTCCTCTATTGGACAATAGCTTGATCCACCTATAGTTGTAACTGTTTTCAAGTTTTCATGTGTGTGTGTGTGTGTGTGTGTGTGTGTGTGTGTGTGTGTTCAGTGTGTATTTCTGGGGAGAAAAAAAAACTTTTTATCCATCTCTCAAAGGAGTGGATAGCACAAGATTAATGACCATTGACTTCCTCATAGCTGTCAGGGACCTCTCAGCTACCTCTTTCACTGTTAAAGTATGCATTTCTTTCCCATTGCAGAGAAGTTTATCAGAAATTGCCTAATTTACAGCAGATCCCTTTTCCCAAGGTGATCTCTCCTTCCTGGGGCTGTTTGCATCCAAACATTAGAGGCAAAGGGTAATAAAGTTCTGTTTTTCTTATTCAAATGGTGACAACTCTGAAGAGTCATTCCAGAGCAAGATCTTCCCTCGATGTCAGCATCCCCACCCCACACAAGTGGATTAAGCCTCCTGAGTGTTAATCCTCCAGGGGAAGTCAACCTGAGACAGTCTCAGAACTATGACTGGCAACTTCTAAGGACTAGCCGTCCATCTTTCTGCCAGGTTCTTCCTGATGAGGTAGCCTAGGAAGCGGAAAGTTAGGTAGAAGGATGGTATCAGGAGAATTCATAAAAAATATAGTTTTACTATAGCTTTTTAAAAATCTGGAGAGTTAAGCTAACTCCACCCCTTGGAAGTTTTCTTTGTGTCCTGCACCGCCAAACTCCGGAAAAGCCCAGCCCCCACCTAAAGCTCATACCTGAATCCTGGAACCTGAAAAGAGGAGGATCCAACTTTTCTGTGACCTGTCCCACCTGAGGAGCCCACCTATCGCCCAACTAAAACCTGAGAGAGAGGGGTTGGAGAAGAGGACCCCGCCCTCTCTTATAGCTTTCTGCACCTTCCTTTGTTCGCCCCTTCTCTCTTGGGACATGCATTTGGACTTGTCCGGGTGACCTATTCCCTTTCCATTCCCCCTCCCTTTTATTCCCTTTCTCCCAGTTTTCCCTTAATTTTTAATAAATCCTGCCAGATGTTTTGACTGGTATGTGTTGAAATTCTTTTCTTCACGATACCAAGAACCTGGATTTTGGGGAACACGCCGTACCCCATAACATTCCTACTCACTTGACAAAAATTCTAATTTTCTAAAGGTATATAAAGAAGAGCACGTAAAAGCATGTAAATGAAATGATGTTTAAGAAGGAGAAGAAAAGCAAATGAAATGTTTAAGTCTTATAGGCAAGTTGGATATGTATGTAAAAATCAGTTGTTTCAAGTAGGTTGATAAATACATGAATATGAATAATGGGACTAGTTTTCTAGGTCTCCCTCCTGACTCAGTCTTGGACCCTGACATAGAGAACGGGAGGGTTTGAATTGTGGGCCTGGAATGTTTGGACATAAAAACATTCCCATTTTAGAACTGTAATATATACATTAAACAATCCAAATCTCACATTCTTTCAGCTAGTAATGGATTTTCTGGATTACCTAGTCCAAACCTTTCATTATACAGATGAAGAAATGGAATTTCAAAGTAGCTTAGACTCATGACAGGTCACAGTGAAGTCAGGGTTACACCCATATCTCCTGAATCCAGCCGACCTTCCCTCACCATGTAGAGTCTCCTTTTGGAATGTCTTACCTGGCATCTGCCATTTGCACATATATCCAATCCCAGATTTCCACAAGAAGTTCCATCCATCACTTTTTCTGATAGAAGAATAGGCTGTTCCTTTCCAACAGGAGAGCAAAGCAAAGCACATGGTTTTTCTGCATATACAGTGGATAAAAAGAAATGAGAAAAAGTGATTCAAAACTTATTTCTATTGTAAGCTTTTGTTTTTATAATGGTTATTGAGTAAGAAATTCAAAGCTAAATGAGTAATGTGCTATTAGAATAGGTTGATATTAGAGGGTTATTTTGAGTATTATATGAGATGCTTGGAAAAATAGGTACTTATCTCAGATATTTTATATACTATTTAATATTCCTAGTTAATATTCATTTTATACACAAAATATTCATTCTCTCACTTCTAAATTCCAATGCATTAATTTTTAATTATGTGTGTATGGCATTTTCTGATTGAAAAACTACTAAAAGGAGAAAGAATGTGGAAGATGAAATCATTACAAGGATGTTTAGAAATTCAATCCATTCTCATAAGAACATCTGTCATGATGCACAACTGCTGACATGCTAAATAGGACTCAGACCTCTTTCCTTATTCAGAAATCCTGTCAATATATATGATATTAGGGTTGAGAAACCCTGGGTTCAGAATGAAGAATTACTGAATGTGCTGGCAGTCTTTATCAGGACCTTATCAAGAGATAAGTTAGGATGGCAGGAGTAGACTCAAAGAATGCCAAAATATTTTTAGTGCTATTTCTATTTCTAATCCTCCTACAGTGAAGCTGTTTTTGGTAACACCAGTAGCAGGATTATCCAAATCTGAAACTTCAGAGCAATTTCCATGCTACGTTACTACTCTATTGGCTTGACACCAGTCAGGCCCTTTACTGTTTATTAAGCTTGTATAAATAGAATGGAAAATAGTTTACAGTCTCTGACACTGATCTTCCCTTATGTCTTCAGTAAAGTTCCACGTATGCTGATGGGATTCTATAAATACCAAATAACAGCCAGAGGCATGGAACAGGGTATCATTTTGCAAAGAGAAGACAGACAGTTAAATGAGCCTTCAGAATTGAGCATTTCAAACAGTTTTCACATGTGGCTTCTGAGTACTGCTCTGAACAATTTTGAGGAATTGGAACATGGCCTTTAATGTGCATGGTTTTGAAATTTTCCTTTAAGATGCCATTATAAGCCGCAATAAAGCATTTCAGTGTGCTCTCACACCTCAAAGTAGGTTATGTTTATTCAATGACTGCTTACTTTGTCATATCTTTGGACTTAAAAACAGCTGCTATAATTGCAACATTTTAAAAGCGGTATGTATAATTCCATTTTTGGAATTTTCATTGAAGAAAGGAACAAACCAGATATATGAAATATGTTGAAAGGAATTAGTCTCCTAGAAAACTGCACTCACATTCCAAACAAGAAGTCAGATAAAAATCTATGTATTTTTTCCTTTTATAACATATTGTCGATACCCTCTGATTAATTTAGCTGTAATATTTGACACCAATCTCTGTTCCTGGAGTATACCCTCAGGACTGTGACATTGTCATGATCCATGTAACATGCCAGTACTTGGTAGGCAGGCTTTGTCTTGATTTAAGAGACCAACTCTTTCCAAGATATGCATTACACATGGATTTCAGCCATATTTCAGTAAACATCAAGTATATAAAATATCTGAATGTTAAAGCTACACGTTTCTTTTCTTTAAAAATAACCGTTCACTACTTCATTGATATCCTATATTTTATTCTCCTAGTCATAGATTAATGTATAATATAAGAATAACAGATATAGCCATTTGTATTTTTAAGGTATCACATATTATTGAAACTTGAGACCTTTAAAAGAATCGTATGTTTCATTTTCTTCCATAGTGATTCATGTACATGAAGGCTAGTTAATGTAATTTTATTCATCACAGAGATGGGTATGCTTAAGTAATCTGTATTCGACAATTATCTAAAATGTTAAGCTGCTAAATAAAATCAAAACCATAATGGAATATCATCTCACTCCAGTTATAATGGCTTTTATAAAAAGAAATCTAAAGATTGCAATTGCTGGTGAGAATGTGGACAATAACTGCTTGTGAGAATGTACATTAGATCAATCATTATGGAAAAGAGTATAAAGATTCATCAAAAATTAAAAAATAGTACATACATAAATATATCAATGTAAATCTCAGTACTATGTATGGGAAAGGGAGGAGGAGGGGAGGAGGCGGGGGTGGGGCGGTGGGCACCAAGTGCTGTGTGCATGTATGTCACTGTCATCATGATTTACATTATTATATGAGACTATAATGCCCCAATAAAAGCATATTAAAGAAAAGAACTATCAAATGATTCAGTAATCTCATACTGAAGGTATGTTCACATGAAATGAAGCTGATATGTTGAAGAGATGCCTACACTCCTGTGAACATTCATTGCTGTGCTACTCACAATAGCTAAGAATTGTACACAACTTAAGTATCCATCAGCTGGTGAATGGATAAAGTAAATGTGGTAGGTAGACACAATGGAATACTATTTAGCCATAAAAAGAATGAAATTCTGTCATTTGCAACAACATGGATAGAATGGGAGATAATTATGTTAAGTGAAGTATGCCAGGCATTGAAAGACAAACACCACATGCTCTCATTCATATGTGGACTCTAAAAAAGTTGATCTCATATGTGTTGAAATTAGAATGGTGCTTACCAGAAGATGAGGACAGTAAGGTGGCAGGAAGAAAAAGGTTGATCAATAGCTATCAAGTTATAGTTGGATAGGAACAAGAAACTCTGGTGTGATACTGCACAATATGGTGACTATAGACAACATTGATGTACTGTACATTTCAAGAAGCTAGAAGAAAGGATTTTGAAAGTTTTCATCATAAATAAATGGTAAATTTTAGAGATAGACACATTTAGACTAATTTAAACATTATATGATGTTATATATACATGTATCCAAACATCACATAGTTATTCCATAAATATGTACAATTCTTGTGTTTTCATGAATCCGTTGAAATAAATTTAGTTAAAATGCTAAACTGTCGGTTAAAACAGCTATTATGGATCACTGATGATAATCATTATTTTAAAAGAGCCAGGTTTTATTTCATTGTGATTTCCAACAGCTTGAATATTTAAAATTGATTTCTGTTCAATACTGATTTTCTTTTAATCTTAAGGAAACCTGTTTTGATCTCTTATTTCACATGAGTAAATAGGTTTTAAACAAATTTACCATTATTAAGTCTCACAGGTAGTTCAATCTAATGTCAGGATCAACCTTCAAATAATCAGATACTGTTTTTCATGATAATCATATTGATATTTTTGCAATAAAATATATTGGAAATATATTCAAATTTATGCACAAATATTCAACAGAAGTTGAATATGCCCCATACACTACAGTAGGAACAGATATTAGAGGGAATACAGACACATTAAAATGTGCTATTACAGGATTATTGTAGAATAATTGGAAGGGGCACATATCCAATTTGGATGATCAGGGGAATTTTTTTCTTTTTTCTTTTCTTGCTAGAGGAATTAATATAAGCTGAGCCCCAAAACTAAAAAGTTTTCAAGCAAAATAAGTAGGGAGAATGATCAAAGCTTGAGAATAAAAAGGTATTATGCCAAGAAATAAGCTGGTAGAAGGTCTCGAAAGTAAGAGAATATCTTGTATCCAAGGTATGGAATGGAATTCAGCTGTCTCTAATGAGGATTTCAGAAAGAAATGAGAGAGATAAGGTAGAAGTTAAAGGAGAAGTCCAAAAATATCCATAGAAACCAAATGATCAAGTGTGTGTCACTGAAAAAAGACATTTACCTTCATTGAGGTAGGAGACACTAACAAGGATGGAACGGCAGTGTCCAGAGGTGGGGCTTCCACAAGTGATTGGGCCATAAGGGGTCTGACCTCCTCCGTGGGTTGATCCAGTGAAAGCAGAATGGACTATTGGGAGGCGGGGCCTGGCTGGAGGAAGTAAGTCACTTGGAGAGTGCCTTGGAAGGGTTCATTTTCTCTCAGACAACTATCTACTTATCACCTATCTAGTTCTCTCTCATCATCTATCTGCTTCCTAGCTGCCTTTAGCTGAGCAATTTTCCTCCACTCCTCCCTTGTGTCATGAAGCTCTGCCTCATCCCCACCCAGAGTAATGGAGCAGGCTGACCATGGACCAAAACCTTGAAAACCAAGAGCCAGAATAAATCTTCTATCTTTAAGTTGCTTATGTCATATATTTTGGTCACAGTGACAAGAAGCTGATTTAACACCGACAGGAAGGGTCAAGATGTTGAGCATGGTCTTAATATACAAATAGGTATACAAACAGAAATGTCAGTCAGCAGTTGTACAGATATGCTTGGGACCTAGAGGAATAACCTGGCTGAAGATATCAATTCACAGGTTATTTGCCATGGGAATAAATGAGATCACTTAGGAAGAAAATGTAGAGTGCAAACAGAAAAGCAATTGGAATAGGCAGAAGGAGAACATGCCAGGAACCTGGGAGGGAAGCTAGGTTGCTGTTGTGTCATGGAAAGCAAAGCATATACCTGTTTCAAGAAGTAAGGTAAGCTGGAAGTAAAGAGTTGTCACTCATGTGAATGTATTTAAGAGTCAAGTCAGAAAAGGATGGGAAAGGAAACCATTCGTTAGATTTAATTTCCATGAAACTCCTCTCTGGTATTGGGGAGATTTGTGTTGGAGAATCTAGATAGAAGGGAAGGAAACAGAGGTCAAGAAACAGTCTGCTCTTTGTGAAGACTGGTTTTGATGGAGAAAAGTGCACGTTCAGCAGCTCAAGATGGCTATGAGTTTGAAGGAAAGTCCCTATGTTTTAGTGGGAGTGTTCTAAATATGTTAAAGCATGGATGGGAATGAACTATGTTAAAGCATGAATGCAGTAGGTGTAACTAATAGGATATGTTAAAGGAGATGAGTTTGGCATCCAGGATATGCAGAGGGACTGGCTTCAGAAAGATTAATGAAAATTTTGTTACATAGTAGAAAACAGATGGGATATCTGCAGATAGAGTTAAGCCTAAGTGTGTGATAGCAGAGAGGGTAAGGTGGTAATCCTCTGAAGGCTGATATTGCTTTGCCCATTATGTCCTGGGATAATCTGCCCTAGTTTTTTTGTCAACCAATGAAGTTTAAGTTATTGACTGAAGTGTCTTTGAAATGATGGAAATCACAGTCCAAATTGACTAAGGGGAGAAATAAAGGAGAGACAGGAAGAATAATAGCCAAGGCAGGCAGAGAATCCATCACTAATTTTAACAACTATAACTCAAACCCACAGTCCACTCACTGTTGGAAAGTAATGTCATTATTAAGTAATAAGGGAGCATATAATTTTCTTGAAATTCTTACTTTGAAATAACTACAAATTTATAGGAATTTGGAAAAATAGCATGGAGAGGTTCCATATATTTTTCATTTAGTTTCCTCAATGGTTATAGTTTAGCAACTAGAAAATAATAGCAAACCGAGGAGACTGGCATTGGTGTGTGTGTGTGTGTGTGTGTGTGTGTGTGTGTGTGTATGTATGTCGTGTATGTAGCTCTATGTCATTTTATCATATGTGCAGATTTGTATAACCACTACCACAATTGAGATACTGAATTATTTTATCAGCACAAAGGTGTTCCTCACGCAATCCCTTTATAGTAATACCCATCTCTCTCCCTATCGTCACCCCAATTCATGTCTCTATAATTTTGTCATTCAAAAATAATTCCCCTGGTTTCAGTCCCCAGTAACAACAAAAAAAGTTACTTCCATGGACTTATACAGCACGTGTCCTTCTGAGATTAGCATTTTTCACCCAGCATAATGCCCTGAGATCCACCTGTTACCTGTCTCAATAGTTAGCTCTTTATAATTGCCAAATAGTATTTCCATTACTCAAGAGTACAATTTATATGTTGTATGTTAAACATAATTTTACTTATTTAAACAAGTGCCACACTGTTTCCCAAAGCGGCAGCAACATTTTATACGCCCACTAGCAATATCTGAGAGATCCAGTTTCTCCTTATCTTTACCAGCATTTTATGTTATCAATATTTTAAATTTTATTTGTTCTAATAGGTAAGTAGTAATATCTCACCACACGTTAAAACAATATTTTTGTTAGTGCTTGTGGTTTATATAGCAAAGGTAGAAAAAAACAAAAACTCACAAATATCTAAGAAATAATCTATAAAATAACATTGCTGTTATAAAACACTTTTCAAACCCAGAAGTCTACTTAATTAAGATGGTGGTGATTGGGCTGGTCATACCTTCATCCAAAACAGCTTGCCACTGAAGAACATGCTGTGGGTATGAAGTCCTAACACTATAGACCTGACATTGCCAGTCTCTGAATCCAGGCAAACCTGCAGGACAAGGTGGATTCTCACATATTCTGTATTGTTTTCTGGGACCATTACAATCCCTTGCTTCAGAACCTAGCCTAGAAAAGACAGTACAAATAATCAATTTTATCTGTCATTTTTAATTTTAGTGCTAATATCAATTTTTAAAATTAAAACAATTATGTTAATAGAATTTAATACTTCATATTAAAATCTGCTTTTGAAAGGGTGAACACATTAAATGATTGGTAATAGTAGCAATAGGAAGTCCATCTGCTTATTTTCTGTAAAAGAAATAGTTTTCAACCCTTAATAAATTTATCTTCCAAAATCCATGAGGAATAAAAGCTAACTTGCCATGAAATTAAAGGACAGGAGCAGGGGGAAAAATAGAAAGCCTATTGTTCCCATGAAGAAGTTCAGTTCTTAGAATTACTAAGCATTGGTTTTCAAGTAAACTCATGTAAATTCTTACAACTGCTGATGACTGAACTGAGCCCCTGAGCCCACTCCTACCGAGTCAAGGCATTCAAGCTGAGTGGCTTTCTTACAGGCATGATAACACTGAACATTGATCTTATAATAATCCCTGCCTGTACAAGTGCTCAGCGTCTTTTTGTCTTTCATTAGTCTTAACTTTTCTCATCATTGATTTTGTTCTTGTGCTCCATCCTATCTTTCCTATCATCTTTCTGTATTTCTCACAGTTTCTTTAAGTGTTCAATTTTCTATGATGTACTTCCTTGCTTATGGAAATATAACATTTTATTTGATTTACTTTAAGAAATCATCTTTTGTAGCTTTCACTATTAATTCTTAGAAGGCTGGTCTTTATTTTCTCCTTAAAGGAAGCTTTATATAAAATAAATAACTCGAGGAACTTTTTGGTTTTCAAAAATGGAGTAGAAGCCGGGCGTGGTGGCGCATAGCTTGTAATCCCAGGATTCGGGAGGCTGAGACCGGAGGATCCGGGTTTGTGGCAGCCTCAGCTACCTAGTGAGGCCCTCCGCAACTTAGTGAGACTCGGTTTCAAAATAAAGAAAAAAAAAAAATATAGGGCTGAGGGTATGGCTCGGAGGTAGAATGCCCCTGAGTTCAATCCCCAGTACCGCAAAAAAAAAAAAAAAAAAAATGGAGTAGAGTATGAGGTACTTCCTTTGCTTTTCAACATGGCTTACTGGTTAACAAACAAACAACAACAAAAACAAAAACCTTCTGGATTTCGATACTGAAGAAAAACTGCCCTCCCCCAGTCCCAGAACCTTGAGTTTACCCAGGGCATCTGCGCTCACGACTGCTGGTCCCCACACTGCAGGTTCGGCTACAGGAACTCCACAGGCTCCACTCTCCAGCCAGGTGTTCAGGTGCTGAGGTCCTGCTGGTACACTCTCCAGCCTTACACCACTATTCCAAAAGTTATGTCTTAGGTGAACAAATCAGGGCACAACTGAAAATCATTCATTGACCTATACAGTCACTGGAGTTAATACAAGCAAAGTAGGCCGACTATAGACCAAAATGTGTGGAATTGAGAAAAAAAAAAGTTAATACTCGTTTTTTCTCATAGTAAAATAATGGTCCACTTCCTACAATTCTGGAGTTAGAAAATAAAGTCTTGTCATGGAAGTAGTGCACAGATAGATGTTACTATGATGCTGAGAATTCAATACTCATGATAGAGACAGTGGAAAGGAAATTTGAAGGTTGCACAATCAGAAAAGAAAAACTAGCACATCCCAAAACATAGATAACAATTTAAAAGGGGAGTAAAATGTCAGGTGTAAGAATAAAAAATAGGGAATAAATGTCCTTCTACAAGTAGATTGAACCAGACATTTCAGCAAATATAGCAATTTTGATTTGAAATGTCAGTATGGAACTTTTCAGGGGTTGAATGAAGCACTAAACACAATGCAAAAGGATTTAATAAAGGTTAACTACAGTAGCAAAAATTCAATATATTACATATCATTGCATTAATGTTATTAATGACAGTTTTCACAAATCTAATCAAGATTTGGTTAATTTTGATCTTTATCAATCTTTATTTAAATTTATTTTGAGAATATGTTTTTAGGAGAAAATGTTGTATCTTTTTGCATGAGCTCATAGAATGTTTTTATATGCAATAAGATAATTATCCTTGTAGATTTTCCCTAATAATCTCTAATTTTACATTGAACCTTTTTTTAGATTTAGTAAGTTTTTTTTTGTTTTGTTTTTGTTTTTTAGTATTGGGATGGAGCCCAGAGGCTTTCTACCTCCTAGCTACAGCCTTAACCTTCTTATTTATTTATTTAATTTATTTTTGAAACAGGTTCTTGCTATATTGCTATATTACAGAGGCTACCCTCAAATCTGCTGCTGATCCTCCTATCTCGGTCTTTCGAGTCCTGGGATTATAGGTATGTACCACCATGCCCAGCTTCCCAGTAAGTTTTAAAAATAAGCTTGAAAAAAAAAGAAACCTTAACAACTCTGAGTATATCAGCATGCTAATATTGTTATTAAATAAATTGGGACTTTGTAGGATGATGTAGTTTGAAAACTGGAAGAAGAGGAAAGAGTAGACCATGTGAACACTTTTACATTACTTACTGATTTTTAAGGACTTCACACTGTTATGCCATTCATGGAAAAAATCCAGTGTGAAAGCTGTCAGACTTTAACTGGTCACAATGTTTTGGCCGACTTGAAGGGTGTTTATTTTTCCCAGAGTGCATATCACAGCTTCTTGCCCATTTAGCAGCAAGTTGGCATTTAAAGGCTGGGCTAGAGTTTATAGCAGACTAAAACTATTCTGAGAAGGACTGGTATCTAGACTTGCACATAATTTAAACTAGATCACGTCTGGCAGATGAAGAAAAATACAAACAGATATGCCAGCCAGCATATATAACGCAGATCAGTGAAACTTAAAGAAATCCTGGCCTCATGTTTAGATTTAGTTTGTCACCTTGCAGATAACCAGATTTCTGCATGAAAGAAGGGGAACCTGCTTTTGGGTTTACAAGATGGTGCTCTAATTCAACATTGAAGCAAGTGTGAAATGTTTTTGTTTAAATTTGTATACAACGGATTCTATTGACTTCATATATAAAGTGTTCCAATGATACTTTCCAAAATTTGCTAGCACCATGTTTTGCATCATTCTCATGTGGTACAAAACAAACAAAAAACCTTCAAAATTTGTTTTATCTATAAATTCAGTCTAATTTATGAAAATGCTAAAGGAATATATAATGTTGAATATTCTGAGATGAAGGTCACGAAGTTGGCAAAGTAGCCAAATCATTCCCTAAGTAAATCCGCACATGGGTAGATTCTAGCATCTAGAGGATCTTAGAATGGAAAGCAGAATCCTTTCTACATAGGCACAGTGTGATTGCTAGAGCATTACAGTCCACATTATTTCCATTATGAATGATGACAGTCACTTCAAGAATTTAAGTTAACAAAATATATAAAATAACTAAAATATATTACACACAATCCTTCAAAGCAGTCTAAAATTTTAGTAAATTGCTAAGTCACTTCCGTTTTCCTTCTCCTCATTCCTAGAAAATACTGTAAGTTAAAAATATATATTTATTGGTTTTTACTAAATCATTTATCAACTCTCCAGTCTCGGCTAAGTACCTATGCAAACACATTTACAATTGTGTTATAAATTGTAAAATGATAGAAATTGTACAAAGATGTTCGTATGAAGAGAAAAGGAGAGAAAAAGATTGATTTTAATTTTGAAACTGCTCTCCATCAATAAGACATAAATCTCTAGCTTCAAAGCCATTTGAACTATACATCTTTAGAGTGTTAGACATTTAAAAAATCTCCAGCTTTGTTTCTTGGCTTGCAACATACTAAGCTAGTGTCTGGTGTGTGGTTGCAAGTATTCCAACATTTTAACACTATCACATACAACAGCAGAGTGTTGGAAGTTATTAATATGATGGCTCCTACAATGGCTAGAACAAATGGATATTTATTAGAGAAGGCCCACACAACCTGAGGAACTAATTTCATTAGCTATTCCAATATACCAAGTATTACAGAACCTCCAAAAGAATATGATTATAGGGACATAAAACATTTTACTTCTGATGAGTAATTACATATTTCATTACTAAAAGAAATTTACTTTAGAGATCTCAAGAATGCAAATTGTTCTCAAAATTACAGGAAGAAAAATTCAGAGTAGAAAAATACTAAGGATACCAAATTATAAAAACTAAGAGGTTTTATATTTCTGGAGAAGAACTAAGTAAGCTGAATGGCTTGTAAGATGTTTCAGGACTATAGCTGAATGTCTGGTTATCTTTCAATATTACTGCTTTTGTGTTTCAGGAATGATAAAAATTATTGCTGGTTCAAGCACTAAAATACTCAGCACTCTATCATGACATTTGCCTAATATATACACATTGTTATACCTTTGTGTATAATTTAAAAATAAATGAAACAGACCCAAATCCCATCTCTCCATTTAAGCTCATTTAAAAAAAATATTTAGTACAGTCTATAAACAACTGGCTGAGATTTCACAGAAGTTTTCTCTATGGAACCATTTCTTATTGATAGTGTCTAGTGAAAAAAACATATCTATTCTTTGCAAAAAACAGTTTTAACTTAAAACATTTGTGATTTTTCTTCTTTTTTAAAATTAAAGAAATGAAATCATAGAATTCAAAAATGGTGCTTACATCAAACAATCCAGAAATGTCTGGAGAATCTGTGTTTGCCCATCTCACCCATTGTCTTTCTACCATCCATCAACCCATTTTCCTAGCACAAGGTTAACTACTGATTATAGTTTGCATTTTATATTTTCAATGATTTAGAAACATATATGAGGTATGTGTATCCACATCTGCACAAAAATTCTTCTCCTTAAATCTCAAATAGTGTTATAAAATACCAGTTTTTCTGACATGCCTGTACTAACAGACAAGTCTTTAGATGTCTATGTTAGTGCATATATAGTTACTTCTTTTTTAATATGCTTTTATTGGTGCATTGCAGTTATAATGAGGTTCTGAGTGACAGAAACAGACATACTCATTTTTTTAACATGGTAAACATTCCTCTTCTGGTGAATATTTTTGTTGTTTTTTAACAAAAATTCACCATTGCAAACTGCATCCTTACATAAACATCTTTGTATGTGTGAGGGTATATGTATGCGTATCTTCATGTTATGTACAAATACTTAGGGCAATTTTCTAGAAGAAGAATTGTTATATTTTCATCCATTTTTTCCAATTACTGTGTTTTTAAACTAACACTCCACAAAATTTGCTTTTCTTAAGCAATTCACCCCAAATAATGTGTATTTTATGTTCCTGTTTATTTTCAAAGGTAATAAATAGTTACATTCTTCAGAGGCATGCTATTAATATAACCTCTATGGAAATTTTTCAAAAGTCGAGGAGCAGAACTTCCATATGACCCAGCTTTACCACCCCTTGGTGTCCTTCCAGAAGAACTAAAGTCAGAATATTATAGTGATGCATGCATACACGTGTTTACAGCAGCACAATTCACAATAACCAAATTATGGAACCACCCTAGGTATCCATCAACAGATGAATGGATAACAAACTGAGGTATATGTGGAGAAACAGTTCCAGCCTAGAATGCAGCCTCTATCTGAAGGCAAATGAGGAGAACGCTATGTTGCTGAATACTTGGCAGGCCAAGCATAAGAGAGAGCAAGCTTTCTCTTCAAACAACAAGATGTTCTGCCGGAATTTGTTTTCAAGATAAGGAAGCGGCTTCTTTGTCTGATAAACTGTGTTCCGGACTTCTAATATGTTGGGATACATTTTGAAGAGAGGCTAAAGAAATGTAGGACAAGGAGACTTAGGACAGGAAGGTTATTAGATTAAGACTTTATCTTATTCATTCTGGTTCTGTACAAAATATCTTGTGATTTTATGAAAGAAACCCTGTCTATTGTATTTCTGTCTATAAGTATCAATCTGAAACTTTGAATAGACATGCAGTTGCTGATCCTGCCCTGCTCTGCACCCCCTGCATCCCATAACCCTTACCCAGGGAACCCAAATCACTAGATGTTGACAGGTATATGCACACAATGGAATTTTACTCAGCCATAATGAAGAACAAAATTATGTCATTTGCAGGAAAATGGATGGAACTTGAGAACGTTATGCTAAGTGAGATCAGAAAGTCAAAGGCCACATGTTTTCCCTCATATGTGGAAGCGAGAGAGAAAATAGGAAACAAAAGGGACTTCAGAAAAAATGAGAGAGATCAGTAAAATAGTGGAAGAGGACGGGGGAGAGGGGGGATGAGAGGAGGAAAAGGAGATTTGAGCAAGAAAATAGGCAAAATAATGATCTTATAATGAATGAGTAAGGCCCCCCCTTCCTAGTCATAGCACACAAATTTAAAAAATTGTGTAAACTATTTACCCATTATATTTTGATTAAATTAAAGGCTATTGTAGATACTGCAATTATCCCATCAACGTTAAAGTGGATGCATGTGTAACCAGCAAGAGAAAATTAAAACTTTCCCAGGTTTCAGTTAATATTTTTATTGAATTTGGGACAATACACATGACTTACCTTACCAGGCTCACAATCAGTCCCATCCATTGGTGGATCTAGTTTGGTTTTACATTCTTTCTCACCTTCAATCTTGCACCATAATCCTGTGCAAATAACATGCTGAAAGCAAGAATATAAAAACTAATAAGGGGAAGGTGGCACAATTTTGAGTTGTAGCCAATAATTTTTGAGAAAGCCATGTTGATAGAATGTGTATGTTTAATACTGTTCTAATCTGGAACATAACTGAAATAGTATGTGACTCTGCAGTGATGGGAAAATTGTGTACAACAGTAGAAACTCTGTTTAATAAAAACAAATCTTTTAAAATTCTTTACATAAAGCATACATGGTTATATAAGTTAATGTAGATACAACAGAAAAGTAAAGAAATCATGACTTATACCTTGATATGAACCAGGCTGGAAAAGTATGTGTTTGTATGTGTGGTATGAGTCCAGTGCCTCCTTGCCTGAAGCCTATGTTCACTTGTACTCAGCTTTATGCTTCTGTGTCACAGCACATGTAGCCTTGACACTTAACACAATATAGAGTCTTCTACAAATCCATAGCTGTCATTTTTACCTCAGTATAAATGAGTTTTATATCTTTGGTATAGAGAAAACTTTTTCTAGGGAGAAGTTAAAGGAAAAAAATTTAAAGGACTAGGATAAAGTAGCTGAGACATAGTGAGCCGTGAGGAAATGCAAAAGGGACAACTGTTAGAAGTGGGGCCACTGCTATAAATGTGGCCAGACTAGAAACATAGGCCAAGTGACACAGTCTTAAAAACTTTCTTTTTTGAAAGATGGTTGAGTGTGTTTAGACATGAGCACATTGTTAATAAATTGCACAGAAATATAAAATCCATGAATGATATTTAATGACTATAGTATCTAATGTTAGTGACATAAACAGACACTAAGAAAAGAGTGAAGAGTGGGTCAGTAAGACAGAACTAGTGGTGATGTGGAAGACAAAGCCATGGAAAGGTGAGAAGACCACTGCAGCAGGGCAGGGTATAGACAGACATCTCCTACCTACACTTTCACTCTCCATGTCTCCAGTTAACCCCAGTCAACCTCAGCCTCAAATTATTAAATGCAGAATCCCAGAAATAAATGATTCGTAAACTTTAAATCATTTATGATAGTATACTGTTCTATTTTATTATTAGTTATAGTTGTTGATCACTTATTATATCAAATATATAAACTGAAAATATACAAGGAGGTAAAAACATGGTATTATTGCCTGTGTGCCTGTAATAAATGTGTATCTTTTTGTCAAAATAAGAAATAAAAAAGAACCCAGAAAAGATTAGGTATCCATTTTTTTAGGAAAAAGGGAGCTACTTAGTAGTTGACAAACAGGTTAATAGGCAAAAAGCCTATTTTAGGTAGCTTATTCTGCTGATTTTGTTCAAAAAAGACTAAAAATCACAGCAAAGTTTTCTATAAAACACATTTTGTAATTGGAGAATAAAATGCTGGATTCCTATCAATGAAGAACTGCATTACTTCTATTCAATAAAACTAGTTGCACTATAACAAGAATGATTTTAGTCAAGTTCATTAATTAACAAATGCATATTGAATGATAAAGTAAACTTTCTACACTGTCATTTTAAAGTAGTACTTGTTCAATGAACATGGTTGGTGGTCTAAACGCTGACCTTCCACCATTATCTGCTATTCAAAACATCAGGTACTGTAACTGATTCCCACTCAAGGCACCAAGAGTATAAAAAGCAAGCTTGGCAACTTTTCAAGATAAGCATAGTCACATAGAATAAATCACTCAGAGAAGAGATTTCTAGTACACTTTCTGTTCTGCAGGCCTAGAAATCTTATGGTAAGGAAGTTAAAGCCGCAGTCTTAAAAATAATTTAGATTTGGGAGTTCAAACAGAAGAGTCAAAAGTAAGACAAGAAAATGTTGAAAAAATGATATAGATTGTTTTCACCTTTAAAAAGTGGAATGTCTTAGATGTGTGATACTAAAGTCATGTAATACCAAACTCTTTCTAAGGGATAAGGTTGGGTATTTTGTGAGAACAAAATGCTCTCCATATGTTACACATTCAAGAGACATGCATTTTTCAACTGCAAAACCTCTTAATATACTGTTGAGAATAGAACATTGAAACTTAAAATGCTTTGCCTGGGAATTCTCTACAGAAATGCACAATTCAGCATTTTTTTAGCAAAATTATAAAAATAATATGATGTTGCATTTTTATTTTTGTAAAATAAACATTATAACATAATATAAATTTGGAGATTTATCTCAAGTAAGCTTACATTAATATCCTACAATGTATATTTAGTTGGATATCATACATTCTATCTTCAAAGGTAACCTCTACTTATGTCTTTCTTTATAGCAAATAGTTTCATTAAGATATTCTGAACTTTATGTTAAAATAAAACAATCTTAAACACATATCCATGGAGATAATTAATCTTCAAGTAGGTAACTACTTGCTCTTCCATATATTACTCTCTATAATATAATTTCAATAATACAAAATTTTACTACAAATGTAGTTGTTATGGTATTATGCTTTAAATTTTCTAATCACAGAATACATTATTATCCTGTAACCACAACCACAGAAGAGTTAGAACTGATTGTTAATCTCTCAAAGTATAAATTTGGTCTCCAAAGTAGCAATCTTTCAAGGAATTTGGATTATTAACTCACATAAACTTGGTAGAGCAAAGAAAAACAGGGCACACTGCTAAACACATTCTATGATACCATGTGGGAATTTTAAAAGAAAACATAGTGATCTATGCCATTAATCGACTTTAATCTAAATATGCGAAACAAGTTTTAATAGGCTGAAAATGAAAATGCATAAAAAGTACAACATGCCATGACCAAGTTTTTCCCTCAAGATATTAGATTAATTTCATATTAGGAATTTGGTTAATGTAATCAAGCACATCAATAACTTTAAAATCTATGATTTTTATATATATTGATATAAAATATATGATATAATTTAACATTCTTCTAAAAAATCTTAGCAAATTAGTCATTTGATGAAAATTTACATATTATTAAAGAATATTTGTGAAAAAATTTACAACAAACATTATAATACACAATGAAAGGTTGACATTTTCCTTTTAAGATTAAGAGCATGGTAGGAATGACATCTTGGCTCTGATGTGAGGAGATGAGTACATGATATATTCCAAGGAGCAAGGGATGAACAAAATAACTGTCAGTCTAGATTCCTAAACTCAGTGAAATTTTAGTTAAAACTGACGGTTAAATAAAGACCCTTTTAAGGCAACAAAAACTGCATGTTTACCACCAACAGATCTCTTGAAAAGATATTTCTAAAGGATCTTCTTTAAGAAAAAGGAATGTGATCTCATAGGAAAGGATTGAAAAGCAACAAGGCAGAAAGACATTGTTAAAAAAGATGGTAAGTGTTGGCCCTATGCCCTCTTCAAGTAGCTGCAAGGTCTCTGGCCTGACTTCCAGGTCTTTGATCCATCTTGAGTTGACTCTTATGCAGGGTGAGAAAATGGGGTTTATTTCCATTTTCCTGCATATGGTTAGCCAGTTTTGCCAACACCATTTGTCGAAGAGGCTATCTTTTCTCCAGTGTATGTTTTTGGCTCCTTTGTCAAAAATCAATTGACTATAAGCATGCGGGTTTGTTTCTGAATCTTTCATTCTGCTCCATTGTTCTATATGTCTGTTTTTGTGCCAATACCATGCTGTTTTTATTACTATGGCTTTGTAGCAGAGTTTGAAGTCAGGTATTGTGATGTCTCCTGCATGGCTGTTGTTGCTAAGAACCCCTTTGGCTATTCTGGGCTTTTTGTTGTTCCAAATGAATTTTAGGACTGATTTGTCTATGTCTGTGAGGAGTGACCTTGGTAATTTCATGGGTATTGCATTGAATCTGTAGATCACTTTTGGGAGGATGGTCATTTTGATATTTATTCTGCCTTTCCAAGAGCATAGAAGATCTTTCCATCTTCTAAGGTCTTCATTGATTTCTTTTTTTCTACCTTTTATAGTTTTCCTTATAGAGGTCTTTTACTTCCTTGGTCAGGTTTATCCCTAAGTCTTTTATTTTTCGGGGTGCTATTGTGAGTGGAATTGTTTTCTGGATTTCTTTTTCAGTGGATTTATGGTTGGCATACAGGAAAGCTTCTGATTTTTTAAAGATTGATTTTGTATCCAGACACTCTGCTGAATTTGTTGATCAGTTCTATAAGATTTTTGGTTGAGGTTGTTGGGTCTTCTAAGTATAGTACCATGTCATCTGCGAAAGGGATAGTTTTAGTTCTTCTTTCCTTATTTTTACCCCTTTGATTTCCTTCTCTTGCCTTATTGCTCTGGCTAGAGTCTCCCTAATATATGGAAGCTAGGGAGAAAATGGGACATAAGAGGGACTCCAGATGAAGAAGGAGAAACCTTAGGTGAGCAAAGAAGTTGACTTAACTGAAGGTGATGGAGGGAGGGGGGACACCCTAATGCACATGGTGTACTTTCACAAACATATCAAAGTCAATCACTAAACTGAACTTGAGAAGGAGGGAGGGCAAGGGAGTGGGGTCAGGAATTGGGGAAGGGTTAAATGAGAAATGTGTGCATGTATGCCTTTATCAGCTTGTACCTAACAAAGATGTATGATTACAATACACCAAGTAAAAAAAGATAAAAAAATAAAAAAGATAAATCTACACAAACATTGTGTGAAGTATGAATAATTAGATTTTAACCATTAAGTATAAACCTTCTTATTAGTGGCAAGAAATACCAGGAATCTAGCTTATTTATTTTCTAGAAACTTTATTTTTTAAGAGAGAAGATTTGGTTGTCTACTGTCAGTTAAATAAGTTTGCCATTTCCCTTTCTCCTTCTGTACTCTCCATGCTTTAAGATGGTTAAAGACAGAAGGTGAGCAACAGGCTCGGGCAGGAAATTGTCGTCTATGTATTGCCAAAGGACTCCTCAATACATATAGCAGGAAGTGTGGAGAAAGTCGAGGAGCAAGAAGACATTAATAGAAAGAACTGTCAATATCTATATGATAGGAGCCCCCCAAATAAGGAAAATTATGGAAAGAAGGAAATATCTGAAAGGAAAAAGATCCAGAATCAAGATAAAAGGATTACCCCCGTGGAATGGTGGATTAAGTTCTCAGAAGACTATTATTCCAAGCTGGGCTTGTTGGCACACACTTGTAATTCCAGTACTTGGGAGGCTGATACAGGAGGACAGCAGGTTTGTGGCCAACCTCAGCTACTTAGTGAGGCCCTCTGCAAATTAGTGAGACTCTATTTCAAAATAAAGAATAAAACATAGGGCTGGGGATGTAACTCAGAGGTAGAATGCCTTTGCTGGGTTCAATCTCCAGTTCCACGAAAAAAATTATCAGAATAATTAAAAGTAAAATTGAATTATATGCTTATTACAAGAGACTACCTTTAAAAATAAGCTTATAAATAAGTTTAAAATAAATGAAAGGACAATGCTACACCATGTAAAATGTAAGAATACAAAGATATTAATATCAGATATATTAATTTCGATATAAAGGGTGTCCACAGGTATAAAAAGGGACTTTTCACAACAAAAAGACTCAATTCATCAAGAAGGCTTAACAATAATAACTGTATTAGTGTCTAACAACAGAACTTTATAAAGTATGAACCAAAATTTGACAATTTGGGGAGTAGATAATTATGCAATTGTGGTAGGGTATTTACAATCCTCAACTAAACAATTAATAAACTATCTAGAAAAATAATCAGTAAAGTCAGAGGACTTGAGCAACCCTATTAAGTGCTTTGGCCTAATCAATATTTATAGAATATTAGCCTTAACAATTACAGATCTGCAGTCTGTCAGTTGTGTATGGTACATTCACCTGGATATGTTATAAATGAGTCTTAAAATTTAAAAAGATTAAAATCATACAGAGAATATTTTTGAATTAGAAGTAAAAAGTTTAGATGATATAGTGGGTAAACATTTAAGTGTTTAAGTAAAACCACCTAAAATTTTCCCAAAGTGATTATACATTTTTCATTTCAGGAATCATTACATGTGAATTTCAATTATGATGCCTATTCAGCATCAGCAATATTTTGGAATTTCCAATCTTTTAAACTTAAGACATTCTAATGTTCTTCCTGAGTTTAATTTGCATTATTTGATGCAATGTCAATAATGCAGAGCATCTTTTAAGGATCTTGTTATTTATCTTCATTTCTGAGTGTTCCAATATTTTGCTGAATTGCCTGGTCTATTTTTGTTGAATACTTTATATATGACAGACCATCACTCCTTTATCAGATATACTTGTTATATTTTCTCCCATTTTGTGGCTTCACTTTTCATTTTCTTTATAGGGTTTTCCCAAGATGAAATTATTTTATAGTGATAAATTCCAAACTACAATTTATTGGGGTTTTTTTTTGCTTCCCTTTTATGTCTCATTCCTTTGATGTACTTTCAAATAAATGTTTACTCTATTTTTCTTGAAGTTTTATAGTTTTATAGATTTCACACTTAGGTCCATAGTACATTTAGGGTTAATTTTGGAATAAACATGATTCAAGGTTTTGAGATTAATATCCACTTGTTTCATAATATGTTGAAAGCTTCCCTTTGCCCATTGAATTCCCCTGTCATTTTTGTTGAAAAACAGTTGTGCACACATGTGAGAGTCTGTAACTGGACTCTCTAATTCATTCCATTGACGAGTTACATCTCTTCTTTTGCCAATACCACACACTGTCTTTATTGCTGTGGCTTTTTATAAAATCTTAAATGATGTACTCTGTGTTCTCTAACAATTTCATGGTAATTTTTAAGTTCAAATTTCTGTTG
Source organism: Graphiurus murinus (assembly GCA_004027655.1). Taxonomy (NCBI): domain Eukaryota; kingdom Metazoa; phylum Chordata; class Mammalia; order Rodentia; family Gliridae; genus Graphiurus; species Graphiurus murinus. The sequence continues at coordinate 30,184 of PVLC010011806.1, forward strand.
CTTCTGGAAATTCACAATGCCAAATTAAAGAGCCTCAATTTTTAGAACTCTTTCTAAGATATCTCATTTTAATGTCAGTCTTTACGTAGGCTCAGATGAGAGATTTTAGAAAGTCCTATATATTTTGATGAATCAAGTAGATATGTCCTCATATGATTAAGTCATAGTAGAAAGTTTTCTACACCTTTAATATGTTTGCAATTTACAATGTACCTAGTCCAAAACAAAAGGAACATCTTCAGTTTCCTGGAGGCCTTCAATTTTAGCATACTTTCTTCTTATTTAAGAAAGTTAAACCTTGCAGGGCCACTTCTTACTGTTTCTAAGGAACTATCTTTTCATTCCTCTTTATTCCCAGACAGGCTAAGTAATTTCAAGAAGCTATTATAATAACTTGATGTACTTGGAACTAGCTTAACCACAAGATGCCAGATGGCCTGTAGGCACCAATTGCTTGGCCATACAAGAAGTAGGCCATCAATTCATCAAATTATTGCAGAAGAGTGAGCTATTATTGCTGGAGGTCAAGATGTCTCACATGCATCTCTACATCTATGTGTTTTCAATCTTTTGCAGATGTAAGTTGTTATCCTAAGAGTAAATTTATATCATTGATTATATCAGTATTATGCAATGTTGGGATATCTAGCGCTTGTGTTTAAGTATCTGTTTACAAATCTGGAAGAGAAATATCTCATTCAGACACTGTGAATCAACACCACTATCATATTTGGATTTACGTATTTTCTAGGTGCCTACCAGAAACATAGTTGTTGAAGAGTGCAGTGAGATTTTATTCCAGAGACCTTAATATTTATTTGTAACTGAATAAAAACTAAATAGTCATAAGGATGCCTGATTAAATTGTATAAGCTGTTAAACAAGCTATCTGGCCTTACTAGTTTGTAGTCATTACATTCATATTTTAGGTTGTGTTCATGTTATCTCCACGTGCAGGGTATATAAGAATCAAGTATTTATATAAGTGAAAATTTAGAATAATTATTCCATCATTCAATTAATTCACTTATTAGTTCAACAAATATTTACTGGGCATCTGTGTAGGTGCTAAAGACAGTGCTGAAAGAGAATGACAACTCCTCTAATGTTGTGGAGCTTACTTTCTAAGATTTGATTTTTATGGAGCTTGAATGAGAAATGGGTAGGCATGGTGACTCCAGGTGGATCTGCTTGAATATCTACTCTATGTGTTGTGGGTTGGATCTGGATTGCCACCAAAGGCTCAAGTGTTGTGGGCTTGCTTCCAATATAGCAGTGTTCCGAGGTATGAAAAAAAATATTAATCCTCTTTCATTTGACTCCATGGGCCTCCAGCTTTTAAGATAGCTGATCACTCTCTCTTTGAAAAACATCTTTTCTTAGACTCCAGATGTTAAACATTCTTGGTTCTACTCCTACCTCAATAGACTTCTTCATAGTTTTATTTTTTTTCTCCCTGTCTTCCTAAATTCTAAACATTGAGATGATATTGGTCTCTGTCTTTCAAACTTTTCTTTCTTTTATCTAACTCACTTTCTAGTGTTACCACTTAGTGTCATGTTCTAAAAAAAATTACTTATTTGATAACATCAAAATATCTGTCTCTCTTGGACCTGCTTGCATCTCTAACTGAATATGTCTAAGAGGCATCTCAAACTGAAAACATGACTAATATTGAATTCCAGGGTATTTTGCTTCCCAAGGTATTCTTCTCTTGCTATATTCCTCCCAAGATAAATGAATGGCTTGCTCTCCATTTCCTTCAGATATTTAAACAAATGCTACCTTTCCTGGGAGCCTTTGTAGGTCACCCTATATAAAACAGCAGCGTCCCCACCAGGCTAACCCCTAGTACTCCCTATTCTTTCTACCTTAGTTTTTACAAAATTTCTACAAAATAATTATTAATAAATATGTGTGCATATATATGTGTATATATGATTAATCTATAGGCTTATTTTCTGTTTCTCCTGACTAAATGTAAGCCCCCATGGATGTAGGGACTTTGCTTCTTGCTTTGTTATTAGTGCCTAATTCAGTGCTTAGAAAGTAGAGAAACATTTGTCAAATTAATGACTGAATTTTTAAATAATGACAACCATCTATCTATCTTGCTTGTTTCAACACTTTGTATGCTGCACTGATCTGTGACTGGAATATAAAAGTTGACAGGAAAAAAATGGACATTTCTGGAGACCTAAAATTTAATATAACCCATTTGTACAATGTCTAATTAAAACAAGGAAATATTCTAGGATATTGATAAAAAAAATTAAAAGCCCCACTAAGCAGTTATATTTTCCTCCAATTTATTTAAAAAGGTGCTCTAAATGTTGTTCATATAAAATTGCTTTTAAAATTCCATTTTCATGATTAAAGATAGAACTCTTTCTCCACAATCACATATTCATACATCATTTTTACTTAATTTTGACCGAGTTACCAGGTGAGAAAGTATGAGATTTAAAATAAAAGCATTGCTCTGTCATAAGGCAAATACCTCCCTGACTTCAGTGTATATTTTGAAGTAGAACTGCTAGGCTCTCTTTACTGACTTGGTTTAAATGTCCATGCCTTCTTTCTATAAATTCCAAAGTTCAAGGGGAAAATGCAAACCTTTCTTAGAGAATTCTTCTTTCAAGGATTGGGTGCTTTGACATATGGATTCCAAATCAATACTTCTAACCAATAAATGGGAACACTTAAGAAAATCTTACCTAGACATGATCCTTACCTGCATCTCTTGACAAAAGGAAGCCAAGGGTCCAAAGAGGATTTGACATTGCTCGTCTGCAGTGTATGTCATCCCTGGCAGCTTGGATGGGACCATCACAGAATTGACACTCTGAGGATTTGTCTGTAGTAAACAGTTACTGGACTTTGACCTGGTGACATGCAGATATGTGTAAAATTTTTAGTTTCATGTCAAAAGTTGATATGATTAGTCAGCATAGGAAAAAACACCAAAATAGAATTAAATTCTATTTTTCACTTTTAGTTAAAAGCTCTCATATTGAATGCTAAGTGTTACTGTTGTTGAAGGTATAAGAGATTTATTTGAGATCTACTATAATGATGAAAACCTTTTATTAAGGAAAAAAGATTTTGAGCTTAGAGGTGGAGTGGAAAGGTGGAGATTCTCTATAGGAGTCTCTTTGTGATAATAACGGATATGTTGAGTAATGAGGAATGAGCATGTCTCCAGTGGAAAATATTGAAGAGGCAATCAAATATCGTGACAGATTTTTATCATTATAACAACTTTTTAACTTTATAAATCATCTTGTGCATCTTTTCATTTGAAAAAAAAAGTGAGAACTAAAAAGCAGATGGACTAATAACATGTCCCAACCCAAGCCAAGTCAGAAGGAAAGCCAAGATTGCAATCATTGCCTTGATTTCCACTTTGTGACATTTCCTCATTGTCATGCTACCTTTGTCAGTTGGCAGAGGAAGCAGACACATAAACATTCCACTGCAACAGCAACAAGAGATCTCAGTACCTGAGAAAACGTTCCAAATCTTCCTTGCTACATTCAGACCAGGAAACATCACCAAGATTTTGTCCTTTAATCCATTCACCAGACATGATATGAAGACCATCAGCACATGACGGGTGGTCATTGTCATGATTAATGCCCATGCTGATTCAGAATATAATGAAAACAAAAAAATTAAACTTTTCATTGTGATAATTAAATTTCAGTTAAACTATTTAAAATAATCAGAAAGAATTTCTTTGAATGAAATTAGTTTCAAAATAAAATTGTTTCACATTAATTTATTTTTAAAATCTTGTTATCAAGACTAAAAAAATGTATTTAATAAAGAACATTTCCCCAACCTGTAAAATGCATGTTTTAGTCACCTATAGCAAAATGATTTGTAGATTTTTTTTTGCATAGTATATATGAAACATAAAAATAGTACATTTTATTCAACCACACTAGATTCTTATTCTTGTCTGAGTCAATTTTTTTCCAAAATTAGAGACATCTTTTATCAAATTTGAAAACACATTAAACTATTAAGCTCTTAGTATATCTTCCCCATCTGCTTCATTACACCATCCTCTTCTACTTGCCTTAAATAACACAAACTCCCGGGATCACTCTCCACCTTCTTAGCCATTTTTGTCTTTTCTAGTGAATCCTGAATCTTGATTTAAATTGAAACTTTACCTGAACATCTAACTTATCTCTAGATAGATGCTATAGATGAACATATTAAAGATGTACATTATTAAAGTCAACATACCTAGATTGCCCTCTTTATTTTCTTTTCAGGCCTCTCTTTACTTTTGTGTTTTCTTTTTTTATGTTTTTACTAACCTTCCAAATAAAGAATCTTCAGGTCATTTGATCCTTCTTTTACTAAATGATAGCCAGGATATTTTATTTATTAAGTGTTAAGGGCAAAACCTGACAATCCTACCTTCTAAAAATATTCTCTTCTGTCACTTCCTTCCTATTTCTATGTCACTCTTAAGGAGAGTTACAAAACATTTTTATTATATAGATTTGACAGTTATGGCATTCTTACTGGGATCTGTGCTTCAAATATTCACTAATATTCTCCCTTCCCCTCTAACCTTGCCCCACTGAGCTCTTACAAGAAAATTTATTTACAAGAAGACCCATAGAATATTGGAAGGGGATTGGAGGAGAGAAGTGAGAGGAGGAAAAGGAGAATTGACTGAAACAGTTCTAATAATTCTATGTTTATATATGAAGGTATCACTAACAATCTCACTAACGTGTGGGGAATGGAGGGAGAAAGGTGGGGATCTGTAGGGAAACACCCCAAGAACTATAAGCATCTATGTTTGTATCACTTTGAATCTCACTATGATGTATAACTACAATGCACAAACATAAGTATATCAGAGAATATCATCGTAATTTCCACTAAGATAAGTAAAAATTTAATCAATTACTATGACAACATGTTTTGAAAGAAGAAGTGATATGGTAGTAATAAGTAAAGTCCACCTATATTATTAATGAATTAACAGCAAAATACATTGCTATGCCTGCTAACTGTGGCCTTGAAGATTCTGCTAGTAAAACTAAAAATACACTACTGAATAGAGCTATTCACTTATAGTGCTACAAATATTCATGAGTAAATCATATTACTCTTTCCAATTCCAATTAATGTCTTCAAATACAGCCTGTTTCAACACATATTAAGAGAATAATGGACAATAGAATATAGGAAGATAAATGTTCTTGGACTTTGAAAATAGGAAAAGTTAAACATTATATGGGCTTTGTATGAGCTAGTTCAATTGATATAATATTAAAAGGGAAGACAGAAAAGATGTTGAAGATAAAAGAATAGACTTAATAATAATAAATAAACATGTTTCTGTTTTTTCATTTACTAAATATATGTTCTTTTCTCTCTTTCTCTCTTTTTCCCTCCTTTTCTCCCTTTCGTCTTCCCTCCTTCCCTGCCTCCCTCCCTTCCTCACTTCCTTCCTTCCCTTTTTCTCTTTCATACTGGGGATTGAACCCAGGAGCATTCTACCTCTGAGCTCCACCTCTAGCCCTATTGTATTTTGAAACAGGGTGTCATTAAGTTGCTGAGGGTCTCACTAAATTGCTGCGTCTGGCCTGGAACCTGAGATTCTCCTGTCTTAGCCTCTCAAGTTCTGGAATTACAGACGTGCACCATCACACCTGGGTAAATATACTTTCTTGATTGGTTTGTTGTGAAAACTGCATTGGGATGATGTAAAGTGCCTACATAGTGCTGCAATATAGGAGGAATTCATAATACTTCCTCACGGTGGCGCAGCAAATCAGAGAAATTTCATGATATAATTCTAATTTGTATAAAGTCACATAGAAATAAAGGTAATTTGTTATGTTTGCTTGATTTGGTTGACTTGTGGGCTTGAGAAAAGCCAAGAAAATAATAATAAAAATTATTTCGTTAAAATATTAAATTAGCAATCATAAACATGGCACAGTCTCACAGATTGATAAGGAGTGCTTCAATCTATTTCTAATGGGTCAGCTCTAAAGCAGCCCCTGTCAGTGTCACTGTCTCATCTCCCCATGGGTTCTGGCTGCAGCTCACATCATTGAGTCACCTGTTAATGGCCATTCACCATGTGGAACATACTCAGTTCTTCTGTCATGGTAGAGCCGTTTCAAACCATACACAAATGCTATTAATTTTGAAAGGCAATTGCTGTCTTTCATAAATAATAAAACTTCCTAAATTACATGTCCACTTGAGAGAAGGAAAGTGCTGCTTTCAAGATTTGGCAATTTGGACATTACCCAAAGGAGTGCAATTTGATCTTAAAAATTGGGAAGATTATAACCTCTCATTCACATGATCATTTCACTGTGGGATACTGATTCTCATATAAGAAATTAGCTCCAGCCATGGAGGGATCTGGTGATTCAAGCATTGTTTACCACTAGTGAAAATTTCCTAGAGTTATTTATCTTGAAATAGAAATGGTTATCATTAAGTTGCAACAGTGCTTTTTAAACCACACATCTGGAATTATCAGAAGACACTGCTAAGTCCTGATTCTACAGCTTTGAAATAAAACAATTAATTGTGAATCTTGATCTGTGCCACTCACTGTATTAGTCATTTACAGTGACATCATTTATCTTCACAATATCTGTATAATGTTTCTATTGCAATGACTTCTATTTTATAGATGCAGAAGGCTCTGTGGTTAATGGTGGAATCATAACTCAGACACATGGAGTCTGATGCTCAGGAAGACAGACCTCTAAATCACCCCACTGTAGTGCTCCTATTTCTGGACCAAACTCCATTTCTGCAGATGATTTATTGTTTTCTGAATAATTTTCATGCCTCTGCTGTTTTAGCAGAAACATACCTCTATATATACAGCTCTGGAACTAAGTCACATGCATTTCATGGAAAACATTTTTTAAGTAAGACATTAGTAACACCTCTCCTCACACTGTGCACTTGAACTACATTTTAATAATCTCAGTTTAAATTCATTTTGACAAAGAGCCTTGGGCAAATAAACTCTCCACTAACATTGTACATGGTTGTCAAGTCAACTGAAAAAATATTTTTATCTTATAAAACTTCTCAACTTGTTTAAATGTTCCTGCCAGGAAGTTTTGTGATATCCTGCGGAAAGCTGGAGAAGCATTTGGATTTTGAAGATGGTCCCTTTTGATGCTCAGAGAACACTTATGAATGCACTTGCATTTTTTGGATAATTTGGGAAAAATTTGATTTGTAAACAGTAATATTTTAAACGAGGAAAATTTTTTAACTGATTGCATTAACATTTTCATGTCATAATACTTCCTGCTGAAAACCATATATTATGTAGAAAAAATAATAAAAGAAACTATCATGATACCTGACTGAAAGTGGATTATATGTCCACAAGATGGCATTTAATTTCATATAATTCAGTGAGTATATCTTATTTGATACAATTCAAGTTTTTCATGGAGAAAAAGTCAGACATTAACAATTAGAAATTATCTTTGTATCTAATACTTCTTTTGAGAGTTTGTCATTTAACTTATCTCAATATGCACAAACCAATAAAATATGTATTTTTATTAGCAAGTCAGAAGGCTATGTATAACCAGTCAGCAACAAGGTGGAAAATTCCACATTTAAAAAAATACAAGTACAGAAAAAGATTTCTTTTAACTTTTGTTGCTTATTATATAGCAGGATTGTCTAGCAATGCAACATACACTTGAGAACCCACAAAGGGCTTTGTACAGTGAAGAGCTGAGGTCAGAAAGATAAATAAGACTCTGTTTCTACCCTCAAAGAGTTCATCATCTACTGGGATTGGAATGCTAGCCCTTGCTGCCAGGTAGCCCGGTGATGCCGTGATGGCTGGTTCGCATTTGTTCTCTATTCTCTCAAGTTCTGCTGTGTATCCCTCCATTTCCACCTCTGCTGCCATCAGTCAAGATAGGTATTAATAAGAAAAAGCTTGTTTCCTATGCAGAAGTTTTTAATTTTCCTGGTAAATAGAGACACTGAAAATGTAAAAAATGGACCACTTGCACCAGAATTTTAGGGCATACTGATGTCAGGTTAGTTTAAAATGCATATTAATGGGCCTCATTCCCAACAGATTGAAAGAGAATATTTACAGATATTGTCTACAGAACTGTATTTTAGCACATTTTCTAGATGATTCTTATTTATTAAAAATTCTGAAAACTAATGGCCTATAGATAAAACCCAGTTTTTTCCCCATTATTCAAACCATCTGTAAACCGACTTCAATCTTAATTTTTTCTGGAACGGTTAATTCTAGCCTAACCTCTTGTATGCTTCCTATCAGAATTCTTTCTCTGGTAACTCTGCATTTAAAAATCAAACTCAATATGGTGAGTCTCCTTCTATAAAGGACCCTTCAATAAAGTCTGGTCAATATTTCTAATTAGCCTTCACTTCACTTTTTTTTTTTTTTTTTTTTTTTTTTTTTGCGGTACTGGGGATTGAACTCAGGGGCATTCTACCTCCGAGCTACACTCCCAGCCCTATTTTTTATTCTTTAGGCTGACCGCGAACCCGAATCCTCCGGTCTCAGCCTCCCGAATGCTGGGATTACAAGCGTGTGCCACCACGCCCGGCTTTAGCCTTCACTTTTATACCCTTAAAATTTATGATATATAAGATAAATCAGAACTGTCTTTTATTTCTGGTGAATATTATGTAATGTCTGTAAACTATCACCATTTAGAATGTAATTGCTTGGAGAACAGAAACTCCCACGAAAAACTGTTTTAATTACTCAGCTCAATATCTTAATAAATTAATATCTACTAGATTTATCAACTGGTATAGAACTATTGAAGCAACTAATTGCCCTTAAATTAGATGGAAAGTAGAAAATAATGTGGCCTCTTGTCAACACAGAGAAACCATGAGGCTAAAAATTTCATAGATGTTCTGCTTAGAGAAGGTTGCTTTTCTCACTCGAGGGCACACATTCACAAAGATACATCATAGAACAGAAAGCCCAGAATCCTGCAAGGGTGACTTTTTTTCTACTTTTACCAGTTCATGTTCACTGTGACCTCCAAACCTACGTAAGATGTAGGTATGGAAGAGCTCTCCCATATAGGTTGGCTGAAGTCCCGCTGTGTATTAACTTGGACAAACTGCTTATTACTTTTAGTGTATCATTGTCTAAATAAATATCAAATGCTTGTGTTAGTAGCAGTCTACAAGAATCTTCATGATAAGCAAACTTCCTGATGATCTGGATTATACCCTTCAACCAATATCTCCCCTTCTTTCCCAAACCCCATTCCCTGAAAACCAATATTCAATTCTATTGTTCTGAGTCAATCATTTATTAGATTTCTCATCTACATGATTTCATGGAGTACAGTATTTGTTTATGTCTGACTTCTGACTTGTTCACTAACTGTAATGCCCTCAACTTTCATCAACTTTCTTACAAATAGAAGGATTTCTTCCTTCTTAAACACTGAATAATATTCTACTTTTAGTGAGTGTATGTTCATTTGTTGACAGACATGTAGGTTGTTTGCATAGCTTGTGAATTACCAGAAATTGAGAATAAATAGTACTATTGCTGAGAGATCTAGATTTGGCCCTTCCAATATCATGATTTCAGGACTTCTTTGAAATAGGCCTGTAACCTATCCACCTATTTCACAGAAGTCCTGAAAGGCTACAAACTAGGTACTTCATAATTGAAACATAATCGAACCATTGCATTTTTATATATTTTATTTTTAAAAATTATGCAAAATATTGTCTGGTACTACAAAGGAAAAATATCTTGCCAAGTTTTTATTTGCATAGCCATAAAACATTATCTTCCTTTATCCAATCAAGGCAACTGCATTATTTGACTCACATTAGTTTGTCTTCTTGGACTCAACTATCTTTTACTCTGGACCTCAAGATGACTATTTAATGGACAAGTGTTCATACAACAAATACTTATTTGTTCATATAATAAATGTGTGTAATATATTATACACAAAATTTTGTGCTGCAAGAAAAAATATATTAGCCGGGGGTAGTGGCTCACACTTGTAATCTCAGTACTTGGGAGGCTGAGACAGGAGAATCGAAGGTTCAACACAGCCAGTCTGAGCAAACTCATGAGGTCCTCTGCAACTTAGCATGACCCTTTTTTCAAAATAAAAAATAAAATCAGGATGAGGGTGTAGTTCAGAGGTAGAATGGCCCTGAGTTCAATCCTTAGTACCACAAAAAAGAAAAAAAAATATTAAATATTAGCCCTTTTTTCATAGAGTTTACTCTCCAGTTGGATATATATGTAAATATCACTATAAGTCGGTATATATTAAAATAATCATAAATGACAAATGATATTTGTAATAAACTGTGCAAGGCAGTTAAAAAGGAAATGCATTTCAAGCCAAACTTTTAGGTTTAATTTCTTAAAGGTGCTAGCATTTGTCTTGTCCACTAATGGATAAAACTGTAACAGGCATAAATCAGTAGGGCTTAGAGCTGGCATAAGAAAGAAAAGCAAGAATAATGAGATGAGGCTTACAAATTATGAATCACTTGCATTCATTGAAATAAATAGTTGAAAAGTTTGAAAAATAGAATATAAGTGCTCTATAAAACTCATGAATCTAAGGCTAAGGAATCTGGAGTTCATTCATTAGGTGGTGAAAGGCAATGAAAACTTCCAAGCTGCAGATCAGACCAAGATTCAGGAAGCAGAAACCTGCTAGTGTGTGATACACGTCAGAATGATTTGATACTAAAAGCAAGAGAATAACAGGAGAGGAAATGGGCAGGAGAGCTATTTCATGGGATGAATGAATAGAATTTGATAACTGATTATAGGAGAAACTAAAGGAGAAAGAGTTAGAGATGCTTTAGATAGTTCAACTAAAGAGTTATATCAATATTGATGAAATAATAGAATTACAGGTGTCTGAAGTATACCCTGGCTTATGCCCAATTTTATCCAGGTGCAAGTTCCAGAGGAGACATACAAATATCACTGGTTCCAAAGGCATATTAGGCACAAAGCATCTATATTCTTGGAATTCTGGCAATCCTTAAAACCTTAGCAGGTGTCCCAAATATTTATTGCCTTCAGAAACTAACTTTGTATATATATTGCCTCATTAGTCTCTGAATTCTGAAGAAATTCCTGAGTTTCCAATTTAGTGGAGAAGTCGTGTTTCCATGCCAACGTTTACTATTATAGATTAGTCCTTTCTCCTGGATCAGATAACAAAATGAAAAACAAGAACACATATGCATGCTTGATCATAACAAAAGTGCTCTATATTTTCTTTTAAAAATTTATTGGTGTATTGTGGTCTCGCATCATAATGAAGTTCAGAATGATAGGGATATACATGTACACAGCCCTTGTTTATATAATGTAAAATTACTTAAGTTTATATAATGATGTTATATAAAATTACTTAAGTTTATATAATGATAAACATATCATTACTTAAGTAATGATAAGATAAACATATCATTATATAAACTTAAGTAATTTTACCCAACTCAGCATTTTTACAAAGTAGGCAGTTTCATGATCATATGAGATTCTTAATCACTGAATAAGTGGTATGTGTTTAATGCAGTCCTTTTAAGTTGTAAAAATATAGAACTCTGCTAGGGCTTCTTAAGTTAGTTATTTGACATAATCTATCATAAATGTGCTAAAGTAAAATTGCAAATAATATCATACATTGATTGCAAGTCAAATCATTTTGTCCACAACTTTTTAGTACTATTCCAAGAATATAATATATCTTCAGTGGGTACTTTTTCTGAGCCATCACATATTAAATTGTCAAAAAATACTGTTCTATTAATGCAAGATAGTGACATATTCAAATTATTATTATTATTATTATTATTATTATTATTATTATTATTATTATTGGTTATAGGGATAGGACCCTTGGGAAATCTACTTTGAACTGCACCCTAGCCATTTTTATTTACTTATTTCTGAAATAGGATCTAGCTAAGTTGCTTGCAATCTTCCTGTCTAAGCTTCCCAATTACTGAAATTATAGGCATGAGCCACTGCACCCAGTCCCTTGGATTATTTGTGCATATGTTTAAAATAATAGGCAAAATTAAGGAAGCAGGCAAAGGTTAGTTATTAAAACACTCCAGAATCAATGAAACACAAATACAACTTAAATTACATTTATTAAATGTTCTATAGTAAAAGTTGTCAAAATAGGCCGAAACTTTATGCACAAGTATTTGGTAGCTGTTGTCTAACATGGTCTCCAGAACTAAACCACCAACTTTTACTCTTCTCAAAAATGTTTACAAATGTTTCGTGTTTTCTAACACTTTTCATGTACATATATGGTTATCAAAATATAACTGTCATTTAATAGGTACATATAAAATTCTTAGGGATACAATGTTAACTAATGAAATTAAAAAAAAAAAAACAAAAGAGACACAGCCCTATTCTCAGGAAGCATGATCTAATATAAGATACAAATATCAAATAATATCAAATAATCATACAAATAATATAAACTTGCAATTGTGAAAAAATTAGGAATAAAAATTATAAAGAATTTACAAGAAACTATATGAAGGTTTAATCTATACATAGGGTAGTCCTCTGAAGAAAGGGTCTGAAAGAAGAGTAAAAGTAGAGAGAAGGGCAGGATGAGGTTTCTTACCAAGGAAAACACATGGTCTTTAAAGCAGGAGTGAATGTAGGATAATCTAAATATATTTATGTAATCTGATATGTGAAGATACAATTGCTTTGTGGTTTCAACTGATATTCTTATATATGATGCAGAGATTATATATACATATATACTATATATACATATATGCATATATGCATCATGGACAAATTTCTGTGAGCTATGTTATATCCTTTGACATTTTTCGAATGGAACTTTGGTCATTTTGTGTATTGACTTACACAACCTCATTTGATATTAAGGAAGTATTACATGTCAGGTATGTTGGACATACATTTACTGTTTGTGATTCACCTTCTGACTTGGTTATACTTTTCCTTGTGGTGATATTTAATTTTGAACAGTTAACTCTATGTCCTTTTCTTAAATATTTGTAACATCATATATAGAATCACAGACATTCCCTATTAACAGATAAGAAAAAGTGGCAGCAAAACAAAGCAAAAGTGTCATTGTTTAGGCAAGTCTGGTGTATTTGATGTAATGTCTGAAGCAAAGGCTCACACTTCTGCTACTATCGTCACTGGCTGATTCATTTCTTTAACTGATATAGGCATGTCCTTTATTATAAGCTACATTTTCACACCTTTTCTTGCTCACATGTGGATTTTTCCTTCACCCTCTTCCATTGACTTCTCTGTTTATTCAAGTTTCAGCACGACTGTCTTATCTGCTATGAAATATATTAAAATCCAAGAAAGCTCATTGTTACTGTTACTCCCAATAACTTTTTTAATAAGAAATATCCTATATTGATTTTTCCATATGGAAAAATGATCAGCATGTCTAATAAAATAAAAACAGTGAAAGAAAATTCTATTAAATTTTTGGACAGTTTACATAAAATTTATATATAGAGCATTGTCATTTTATAGTATTGACTGTTTCTTCCTAAACCCCAAATATGCCTTCCCATTTTTATGACTTTTTATGTGGTTGTAAACCCTTTTTATAACATTGTATACATTCCTTTGGAAGTTTATTTCAAGGTATTTATCTTTTTTTGGGGGGGCAGTTAGTGGGGATTGAACCTAGCAGTGTTTTATCTCTGAGCTGGACCCCCCAGTGCCTTTTATATTTTATTTTGAGACAGGATTTTGCTAAGTTCCTGGAAATGAACTTGATCCTGTGATTCTCCTGTCTCAGCCTCTCATGTATGGGGATTAAAAGCAAAAGCCACCACACCCGACTCTTAAGGTACTTATATTTTTTATTATTATTTCATTAGTTTTTTGCTATCCTCAGTGCAGATGGAGTTTTCTTCATTTTTTTAGTTTGTTAAAGGGTTTTGTTTATGTATTAGAAAGCAAATAGTTTTTATACAGTTTTGTAATGGGGCAATAACAATTCTTTTATGATTTCTAATAAAATTTAGTAGATTGTCATGTGTTTTCTAAGTACACAAATGATGTTCATTTTGTCACCCCCTTTTATTTATTTTTTCTTTTTTTAAATTATTTATTTTTTTTTTAGCATGGATTTTTTTTTATACATTTCTTGGGTACAACACGGTTACATAGACATTTATGACATATCAATCATTGTCAGATCACAAATAGCACCACTTTTTCATTTTATACATATAGCCCACATTCTTAACATAGCCTGGTAAAGCAAACTTTCTAGAGTCATAAAATCATACTCCTTTAGGGTCATATATTTACTTTCTAAGAAGTAGGAGGGTCTTTCTTCTATACATCCTAGGGGCAATCTCCAGACTTCGAGACCCCAATGTAGCCATAGCAGAAGAGTCAGTATAATTACTCATATATGCAGATAGCAACTGCCAGAGGGGAAAGGGCCTAGCTGGGCTCCCACAACTCCCCAGTTTTTATTTTAAAATGCACGAAGGACTGTGCCTGTCTTAGGTCAATTCCTACCAGGTGCTTAATCTTACCCTGTCATGAAGTCTCGATGAGTCATTCAACGAGCCCTGTCTTAGGTTGATTTGCCCTGAGAAAATCGAACCCATCATTGACTACCAGGCCCTGTGCGAGGCAGTGCTTGCAGTTTTATTCCATGTAAATCTGCTCATATACTAACATAGGCATTGATCACAAGGCATACAACAAGTGGTAGATTGCATAAACCTAGAATGACTATTGCTGTTGCTACGATAACTCCTCACTAAACTGACCTTGAGAAGGAGGGAGGAGGAGGGAGTGGGGCAGGAATTGGGGAAGGGTTAAATGAGAAATGTGTGCATGGATGTCTTTACCTATACTAGCTTGTACCTAACAAAGATGTGTAATTACAATGCACCAATTAAGGCAAAGATGAAAAAAAAAAAAAAGATTTGTTAAAGTTACACTCGGAGATTTTGGATCTATGTAATGCGGAGCCCACTTCTATTAACCTGGCAGAAACATGTAAGACATTTGTAGATCGGCTTCAAGCCTAGGTCACTACCTGGCCATCATTTACCTCTTTGTCACCTCCTTTTAGTTTTAGTATAATTTTAAAATTATAAGCTATTACCATAACATGTATATATATAGTATAAATACATATTATGTATGTGTATGGGTCCATGTATGTATTTCATAGTCGAATATAGATTAAATACTTAAGGAAACTCACAAAAAATTAAAAACCTTCACAAGATCAATTCCATTGAAAACTCTTTCCAGTCTTTTTTAAAATCAGACATCATGCTTTTGGCTTATTTTGTGTGCTGTTTTAGAAATTCTTTCAATATGAAGTTATAAATATAGTACCTCTCGCTTCTCCTTCCCACCCCTCCCCTCCTTCCTTCTCCATCTCTTCTTTTCCTTTCTTTCTTGTGTGTGGTACTGGGGATTGAACCCAGGGGCTCTCTACCACTGAGCTACAATTCCAGCCCTATTTTATTTTGTTTTGAAATAGCTAGCTTCAAACCTGCGATTCTCCTGTTT
>PVLC010011807.1:0-46168 GCA_004027655.1 Graphiurus murinus
TTAGGCAACTCTTTTGTTGTTATTGAAATTATGTAATTTAAAGCCTCCAATTAGCATGCTAAAAGAATATATTTTTTATATCTAAGTATTTGCAAGAGATCCTGAAAACAGAGACAAAAATTGTAGAATGCTAAAGAGAATATTTTCCTGCTTTCATATTATTTGTTTAGTAACAAAGTAACAAATTTGTGGGTTTTTTTCTCCATTCTCAAATGATCAGGCAAATATATTCTCTAGAGAAATCCTTGAACCAAAGAGGATTGTTTAGGTTTCCTTTACCTGTATCTTAAATGCTCAGTTGATTTTCCTTCCCCCTTACCTGATTTGGTATGGTTCATAAGGCTGGAGTCCTGGTGTGTGTCAGACTCAGAAATGAACTGAGTCCTCAGGAAACTATTTCACTTCAACGTGACTCTCTAGCACAATGGGGAAGAGGTCAGCTATATTAGTTTTCCCATTTAAAAACTTATCAAAATACGACTCCTGTTAACATTTCAGAAGGTTCTTCATTGCTAATCACTTACCTTTCTAATGGATTTCACATTCTTGATCAGAAAATGTTAACGTTTATGTAGAACTTTTCAGGGCCATTTTTTTCTCCATGGGAAGAAGTTGAAATGTTTCCCAAGGGGAGAGAGTGGCTCGAAGAAGTGGTCCACTAGTAGAGGTCATCTCATGGCTTAAAGTTTAAGTATTGCCCCAGATTTTTAAAAAAAGTTTTGTGTGAGAGCATAAAGCCAATTTAATATTCATTTAAAAAAAATTTTAAAACAGGAGATTTGAATATTTGAATGACAGACCATTTAAGGAAAATCTAAACATTTGAAGTCTGCTTTATGAATTAATAGGAGCCATAAGTCAAATACTATGCTTATTTCTCCATTTTCTCTTGTAGCTAAGTAGTCATGATGCCACCTTTTCTCTGGTAAAGTTTCTACAGGAATGAAGTACTATGGAATCAATAATAATAATAATAATAAAGAAGGTAACATGTGCCCAACGCTGTGCCAAATGCCTGACATGTAGTGTCTTATTGGGACTGCTCAGGTATCCTGTGAGGCAGTGATGTATTAATATCCCCACTTTCCTTAGGAGAAAATAGAAGCTTATATATAGAGCTTGAGTGAGTAGGGGTCATGCTGTTAGTAAGAGTCCAGACTTGAAAGGGGAACTGGATTTCCAGAACTTGGGTTCTTCTGCATGCTGCCTTTCTTGACAGAAGCTACTATGCAGAATTGCATCCATGATTCCAAAAAATAGTGCATTATGATTTAAAGACAGAATTTCCCTAAAGTGGACTTGATCAACTAGATAGAGAATCTACCCTGATTAAATATTGGTAAGGGAATTCACTCACTTCCTCATGTAGATTTCTTAGAGAAATGGATTCCTGAATAAAATCCCTTATGTAGATATATCCACTTGTCAGTTATGGAGGGACGTAGTAAGAATGCTTTAATTATTACCTCGCTTCACTCATGTTCCTATAAAATGGAAACCTCTTTTTACAATAATCCTTTAGAGAAGTCTTTATGAAACATTTGGGTCACATTCATGATAATTATTCGACATTAGATTGTGAAAGAAGCTTTGTTTTGAAGCCAATGAGTAGGAAATGAATCATTAACAGCAAAAGACAATTTTCTACAATAAATAGGAGCTCATATCCTTTATTTATTCAGATTTTTAAAATTATCTCTTGTCTCAAAGTGAATTGTAAACCAAAAAACCTTTTTAAAATGCAGCTAAAAGCCATTCCCCCCAAAATCAACTTTATTGAGGCATAATTTATGTATAATAAAGTACATCCAATTTAAATGAGCTTTGACAAATGTATATGATCATGTAACTATCACTGAGGCATAAGCATTCCCATCATCTGCTTCCCAGTGAACACCCAACCCTGGCCCTAGGCAATCAGTGATTTGCTTTCTGTCACTATAGATTGTGTCTTTTCTAGCATCTTATATGGATAGAGTTACTGGGATAATTTATGTTTGTCTTCTTCCACTCATCATAATGTTTTTGAATTTCATCTATGTTGTGTGTTTCAGTGGTTTGTTCCTTTTTATGGCTGAGTAGTATTCTATAGTATGGGTATTCATATACCACAATTTACCATATACCTATAGATTAGCATTTAGATTATTTCAAATTTAGCTATTATGAGTAAAGATGATATGAATGTTCATGTAAAAGTCCTTATGTTTTCTTCTCTCATAGGTAAATACTTAGGAGTAGGATTGCTAGGTCATTTATATTTAACTTTATATATAAATGTTTAACTTTTTTTTTTTTTGCAGTACTGGAGATTGAACTCAGGGGCATTCTACCTCCAAGCTACACCCCCAGCCCTATTTTTTATTCTTTATTTTGAAACAGGGTCTCACTAAGTTGCAGAGTGCCTCACTAGGTAGCTGAGGCTGGCTGCAAACCCGGATCCTCCTGTCTCAGCCTCCCGAATGCTGGGATTACAAGCGTGTGCCACCACGCCCGGAGTAAATGTTTAACTTTCTAAGGAAGTGAAAAACTGTTTTTCTAAGTGGTCATGCCGTTTTGTATTCCCACTAGCAATGTATGTGAGTTCCACATGTTCTACCCTCATGCCAACAACTGACATTGTCAAAATCACTGTCTTTTAAAAATATTTATATTTATCTGTATAAGCAGGTAAAATAAGGCTCTTCCGAAAGCCATCTTTTAAAGCCAAATATTGTTCATATCAGAAAGTTTAGTAAGTCTACTCAATGGTGGTCAGTGGGGGAGAGGAAAATGCCTCCCGTCGCTTCTCTGGGACTGAGCTATGGGAAGCATTAGCATGGCTGAAAACCATGGTGGGGAACTCCTTGCAGGAGGGGAGGCAATTTCTTCAATCTCTCCAGAGGAATTACAGTGGCACACCAATGACTTGAAAGATAGGTGTTCCTTCTTATCCAGCACTTCACATACTATCTCGATCTTTCATGTGCTTTAGAACTTCCCTGTAGATTCCTTCCCACCTCCTAAAATTAGCTCTTCTGGGAGAGATCGCCTGGTTATTCTTCAAAATATAGATGATGATGGGCACAGAGTAGGTATCCAAAAGGATCTTGTGGCTTGTGCACTTGTCCCGAGTCCCAGATGAGTAAAGAATCACACAGCGGAGGGGCATGCCTCCAAGTTAACATAATCAATATGGCATGACACGAATCCTGCACCACCCTCCCATTACAACACACTTCCCAACACTTTGAAGTCAGCACTATTAAGAAAAATGGCACCAACTTTTGGAATGGAAAGCGTTAAGTTTAGAGGTGGCCAATGTTTGACTTAGTTCATCTGTTGAGCTGACTGATACTGCTTAATATAAATGCAGAATAAGTTACGTTAGACTCTCAGAATCTCCTTCCTATCTACTATTGGGGCAGGCAGCAGAGAGAGCAAGATGAAGGGTTAACCCTCCTCTCAGTGGTGGGAAAGCAAGCCACCTACATGGTGGAGTGCACCTGTGCTGAAATGGGGCTATGCATGGGGTTTCCTGAGGGTACAAAGCAGGGGCTCCTATCACAATTTCACCTCATTCCACATGTAGCCGTTATAGACCCAGTGCTGGACTTTTGGGAGCCACCCACCTTTGAGGAACTTCTAGTCTAGAAAACCTGGTCGTGGTGGCATATGCTTATAATCGTAGTACTTGAAATGTTGAGACAGGAGGATCATAGGTTTAAGGTTAGCCTCGGCAACTTAGCAAGACCTTTCCTGTTTTGAAATAAAAAATAAAATAGGGCTGGGGTGTAGCTCAGAGGTAGAATGCCCCTCAAACCCAGTAACACACGCACGCATGCACACACACACACACACACACACACACACACACACACAGTAAAGCAAGTGAAGCACGTGGAGACTGTTGTCATGGAGAAGGGAGTGGAGAAGGCAGCGGCACATGGAAAGTACCATAATCTCGTGGGAATGTGAGGTGTGCCAGGATTGGGAAGACTTGTAGGGTGCAAAGGCACTTGTCAGAGAAGGCCCGAGGGTGCCCTGGTGTGAAGGAACCGGGCAAACCTGAGCGGGAGCCAAGCATGCAATGGCTGGGTACAGGATGTTGGCTTGAACTTTTAAAGAGGAAGAGCTACGATGCATTTGGGGCTAGAACTAAGCTCAAGGTAATAAGCATCTTGCATTCTCAAATACAACACATCTAAATATGCCAGAATTCACACACTTTAGCCAGCAAACTTAGCATGTTGGTTTGGGTCTCCAAGTCACACTTCCTTCTCTCTATATAATGTAAGTCATCATTTCTCATAACATTGATTTCCATGAACATAACTGGCCATAGAAACTGTGATCCTAAGTTGCCAGTCTGGGAGGGTCATTGAGAGGCCATTAGGGCATGCTCCCCCCATACAGATAAGGCGAACTGAGACCAGCTGAGACAGGGATGATGGGGAACCTAGAACTCCGACCATTCTTTTCTGCACCTTTCCCAGATGCATATTTTTCTGCAATGAAAAGCCTTATACAATTGCTCATAATCTAGAGTGCCTTCACCTTATTTATTATTTTGAATTAAATTTTCATGCATTTCACAAATGGAAACATTTTCTAAACTCCTTGCATTTAAAAACTCCAGACATTTTGTCTATTTTCTTGTCCAAAACAAAGAATGGTTCCTGGAACATAGTAGACACTCAGTAAGTATGTCTTAGATGGATGAATGAAAACACTGGCAATGTTATTAAGATATTAAGGAATTTGATCTTCATACTAACATACAGCATCACCTCTACCCCTACAGGTTCTTTTTCCCCAGTTCAAATTACCAAATTTAGTAAAAATAATTTTTGCAAACTTAGTTGTTTGCAAACCTAACCTTAGTTGTCTGCCAACCTAACATAAATGTTAGCCTCAGGCTATCCCCTCATATCTCCTACCTACCCTTCCTTGTTGTGCTTTAGAAACCTATGCCTGGTGTTCACTTTAGCAACATATACACTAAGATTGGAATGATACAGAGAAGATTAGCTTGGCCTCTGCACAAGGATGACACACAAATTCGTGAAGTATTCCATGTTATAAAAAAAGAAAAGAAAAGAAACCAATGACTGGGCTGGACATGGTGGCACATGCCTTCAATTCCATTACTTGGGAGGCTGAGACAGAAGGGTCACAGGTTTGCTGTCAGCCTCAGTAACTTAGCAAGACTCAGCAATTTATCAACACCCTGTTCCAAAGTACAAAATAAAAAGGGCAAAAGGGCTGGTAGTATAGCTCGGAGGTAAAATGCCCCGAGGTGGGGGGTTCAATCCCCAGTACCAAAACAAACAAACAAATGAACAAATGAAAAAACAAAACAGGGCAAAAAACCACAACAATGACTGGGGAAATGCTCCTTGCTTTTTAAAACCTGCATTTGATTTCTCTAAGGGCAGAATAAAAATTCTTCCACTGTCTTTTTTCCTGATTTTTAACCTGTATGATTAAAAAGTGTTGGCTTTATTTATAATGTGCTACTAATCTTGTATCACTTTACAACCATCAATTCTTATCACCTCCTGCTGGAAGAGACAGTGTAGATTTATATAATTCACAGGCAGATAGGCAATACTTTCATATTTGCCTGAGCTATGAGATTTGCTCTCTGGAAAAGTGTGTGTTAATGAAAGAAAGGCAAATTACATTTTATATATCAAAAGTGTCATTGTCTTTATTCAAAGATGCTGCTGCAGCCACCTGCTAGGGAATGGAGTTGGAACAGCTCTGTCTCCAGAGTGGCTGGAGGGAAAGCACACCTGCTTTGAATGTTTCTTTAGCCCATTTCAAAGTCAAATTGGAGAGAGGACACCTCAGTGTTTGGTGCCATTTTTCTTTAAGCCATAGGTGAAAGTCTTAAGTAGCTCTTGAGAAGGAGACTGTGAGCTCCCTGGCTCCCCAGGCTTCTAATATGGCTACTTTTGTGGGATGGTGCCAGTCACCCAAAGGCTGGGAGTGTGGAAAAGAGAGCCCTGAGCTGAGACCCAGATCAGGGTCATTTGGGCTTCTGGTTTAAGCAGTTTTGTGACCTTGGAAAAGTCAGTTGACTTTTCTGCATTCAGCTTCCCCTTTTGCAAAGTGAACAGGTCCAAGATACATCTTCCTGGCCTGTCTCACAGAGCTATTGTGAAGATCCTGAGGAACATAGGACAGTGCTTTGGCAAGAAAGGGCACAATATAAATGCAAGAAAGCACTTTGGAATGTGTTCAACTTCTGGTGGGTGAGGCAAGGAGAACCAAAGGCAACACTCGTGAGAACAGAGTTGTCTTGGATCCTGGCACTCATGTGTGCCTGAATTGACAAGGAAGAAATAGCAAGTGTCTCATGTAAAGTGGACTGGTCTTCACCCATTCTGGTCCCAAATCACCAAGTGAAGAGGCCTTCCTTCATTTTGGCAATTCTCTACCTCTTCTAGGGTGAACACACACTCATTTGTATCCTTTTCATTCTTAATTGTGTCCTCATTTGGATGAAGATGTGTGAATATTAGTAGGGACCTGACCAGAAAGATCCATGATAAATATTGAGGAGACTTGAATGGCACAGGATTTTCAAATTCTGAGGCCCTGTATTCTAGACCAGGAGCCACCTGTTAGTGCTTGTCCTTTCTCTACTATTTGATAAGAAATAATTATTAAGCAATAGTTCTTCTTTTGTTTAGAAGTCATCCTCCTCCTGGGAAGTGAGAAGAAGAGTCTGTTTTCTGAACACTTGTGTTCCAAAATAACTATCATAGCCACGTAATTTAATGAATAAGTTTGAATGAACTTAAGGTAGGCAGAACAATGACTGCCATCCCTCAAAATGCCCTGGAACCTGTGAATGTTACTTTATGTGACAAGAGGCGTTTAGGGTTCTAGAAATTGGAACAGGGAAATAAATGGATTATCTTCAGAGTCTCCAGAAAGGAACATCCCTTTGTTTACATACCAATGTTACCCCATTCAGACCTGTATTGTACTCCTAACCTATTCACTGTAAGATAATAAATCACTGTTATTTTAATCCACTAAATTTGCAGTTTACTAGAAAATTAATAATAGAAACCTAATAACATACTTATCAGTCAACAAGCGTCTATTGGACTTATGTCATGTATTCAGTCCCATACTGAAAGCTTCGGGGAAATTAACAGGGAAATAGAATACACAGAGTCTACCCTCAGAGAGCACATTAAGACCAATGCATGTAGAACATTTAGAGTAATTAATGAGAGTGCTAATTAAGGGTTTAGAATTTGAGAAGAGACTATAGGGGAATGTATAAGAGCAAGGGGGTAATGGGTAAGAATGATGAATGATAGAAAACTTTGGAAGTTTCTAATTGATAATGATCTCTGACTCCCAAGGAACTTTGTAATCAATGAACGCGTTTGCTGTGTAATGGTATTCTACTTGGCAAACAGAATAAGTATTGGAGTTCCTCTGGGTACAGTCTTAGACCATTTACTCTTTTCACTATATTGTCTCCTTGGGTGGTCTCTTAACATGTGCATGCTGTAGTGGATTGAGGGTTGATTCTCATGTACATATTTTAATCCCTAGTTTGAACTTATTTGGCAAAAAGAGTCTGCAAATGTGCTAATGTTAAGTATCTCTACATGAGACATTTCTAGATTATGTGGATATCCCCTAAACCCATGACAAAGTGTCCTACGAGAGGCAGAGAAGAAGGCACACAGAAGAGGAGAAGGTGATATGAATTTAGAGACAGAGATTGGAGGCATGTGGTCACAAAGCAAGGAAAGAAGCGGCTGAAAGAAGCAAGAAGGGAGTCTTTTCAGAGTCTTCGAGAGGTGCACAAGATTGCTGGACATTGTGATTCTGAAATTATAGCCTCAAAAACTGTGAAGAATAAATTCCTGTTGTTTTAAGACACCATGTTTATGACAGTTGGTTATAGTAGCCCTAGGAAACTAATACACACACCTTCAGTGGCTACTCACACAGATGCCTCAGGTTACATCTCTAGCTCAGGGAGCCCTGCAATGGTCCAGATCTCTCTCTCTGATTGCCTGTCTGATGTCTACATGTTTCACAGCCACTTAAAATTTACTGTGTCCAAATTCTTTCCTGTTCCCAAGCCTGGTCCTTTCTTTTAGCCTCCCCTACAATATTAAATGACGCCACTAGTCATTCAGTTTTGCAAAAGGCACACGTAGGAGTAGTTCTTGACATTTCTATCTCTTCCATTTTGCATGTCCAGTCACCAAGTCCTATTGATTTTGCCTCCAGATGTTTCTCAAATCTATTTCCCTCTGACTCTCCAACACGAGCACCTTTGTCCTCGCTTTTACCGTCTCTTGCCTGAATTATTCTAATTTCTTCTTAACTCATCTCCCACAGAGATGAGTCCTGTCTGCCTCTAAACTCTCATCTCCCTGTGCAGTCTTGTGAGCTTTTCAAAATGCAGCTTTGATTATCTTAGCTTCTGCTTAGAATCCTTTAGAGATTCTCATTGCTCATAAGATAAATATTCTTGAATATAATCTAAAGAGTGTTACATGACTCAAACTTAACCTACATCAAACTCCTCTTTAGAGTCTCCTCTTGGGTCAAATTGGCTTCCTTGGGTCAAATTGGCAAAGAAGGGAGGAAAGAATACTCGTCATGGATAATTATATATGCAAAGACCCTATGGCAGAGAGAACTTAGAGGAAGCCAATCTGGCCCAAGAGGAGACTCCAAAGAGGAGTTTGATGTAGGTTAAGTTTGAGTTGTATAACACTTATGATTCCAGTGTTATCTTTTTTTTCAGTGAGATTTTCTTGACTCTTCAAACTAGGTAGAATTCCCCTGCTTTTAGACTTTCACAGTATTCTACATCTTTTTCAAAGTTGTTGCCACACTGCAATTTTACATTTTTTTGTTATTATTTCATTAATGGATGTCTTACTTTACTACTATAGTTTGGACCTTGATTGTCCCCTAAAACCCATGGATTAAAGACTTGGTCCTCAGGTAGGTGCTACCAGAAAGTGGTGGAACCTTTAGGCCTAGTGGAAGGAAGTTAGTCTTAGGGGTTTGTGTTCTTGAAGGGATATTGAAACCCATCCCTTCCTCTCTCTTTCTTACTTCCTGACACCATGAGGTAAGCATCCTTCTTTGCTATGAACTCCTGTCATGATGTAATATTCTGCTACCGGGCCTATCAAAAGTGATTCTCCTTATTATGTCTTTCCTTTCGGGGCTCTCAAAAGTGATAGGCCCAGTAGCAGAATATTACATTGACTGAAATATCCAAAACTGTGAGCCAAAATAAATCTTTCCTCTTTTAAGTTGACCACCTTAGGTATTTCATCACAGTAGCAGAAAGCTGACTCACACACTTATTAAATAATGTGTTGATGAGAACAGGGAAACTGTCCTAGGGCCTAGTTCCATGCATACTAGATTATCAATAAATATTCTTTGCATAAGTTAGTGAATGAAATAAGTACTGTGTAATGTTATACATAATCCAAGAAGATTCTCCTTATTATGTCTTTCCTTTCTGGGCTATAGCTATAGTGAAGGTATCTAAAAAAGTCACCAGACACAAAAGGGAAGAAGAATCCCCCACTTTTTTTTAAACCATTCAAGGACTTACCAGCATCATCTGTCTTCTAATTTTCTTGAATGGTATAAACTGTCTCTCAGAGCTGCTTTTGGAGGAATAAGTGTATAAAGTCTATTTTCAGGAAGCATATGAATCAGTTAAGCTTTTATTTCCCAAATGCTGTGCCAGCTTGCTGTGATTTCAGCAGGTTGCAACAGGTGCATGTATTTTTAGCTTTTATGACAAGTATTGTGTACTTATCCTCAGGAGCCCACAGCTTGAACTCCCATCATCGGAATGATTCCAAGTGGGGACCAGCTCACCCACAGCAGTGCACTTGTTTGGAGGAGAGGAAAATGACTAGCAAACAAAAACAAAAATTAAAATAAGAACACCCTCCCTGCCCCAGCCAACCCCCCCAAAAACCAAAACCAAACAAAAACAAAACATAAGACTCTCTGCCCCTGAACAAAGGCAAAGGCAAAAGCATTAAGCTTTGTCTTATGAACAGAGAGCATAGTATTCAGGAAAAGAGGATGATTTTCAAAACCCAGACATGGTAGCTATAAAATTAGCATGGAAACAATTTATTGGTGCTTGAAAATAGGAGAAGAGCCCCTGAAATGTGCTTTGCTTCTCTTCCAACTCTCTAGGGAACTTTTCCCATGTCAGGTGAGGGTTTTGAAGAGTACTTTAATTAACTTGTATTACAGAGATGGTATATAAGAAAGAACTGTGTAAAGATTTCTTTAATTAGTGAATTTCATCAGGGCTCCTCTGTCCTCCATCTGTAGAGTAGTCGGTGGGCTGGCGGCCCTTGGTGGTACATTCAGTCAATATGCTATTCATGACTTTAGCAAGCAGCTAGTTTTTTAAACCAATGGGATTTGGTGGACAATTTCCCTTTGCTACCTTTATCTACACAGCCAGAATCTATAAATTGTTTTCTTTCTGAGAAAGAAAGTGCTGATGCAAGCAAGCCATCAACAGGGTTTGCAATGGACATGTGAAACGCCCCACTGAAGAAGCATGGGCACGTGTGGAGCCTTAGTGTAACTAAAGAGAGGCTGTAGTGCTGTATTTTCTGGGGAGTGGTGGTGGCAGGAATGTACCCCCACTGTGCAACATGCATGGTGTTAATCCCAAATCATTTCTTCTCCATGTAATTTTTCAGAGTCACATGAATTTCACTCTTTCCAGAGTGGCAATAAAGCCTGGAGTAAGAATACTCCCCCTCAGTAAATCAAAAGTTAACAGACAAAGGTCAAAATACCCAAAGACACAAGAACATTAACACTTAGGATATAAAGATTCCCTAAGAAACAAATGCTCTGGCTCTTACCCTGGAGAGAGCAGACGCCTTATCTTTGTGAGTTTACAAAATGGAGCCAAACTGTATTCGTAGTCACTTTAGCTAAACCAAGGCCTGGATCTTTTAGCAGCCCACAGTCATTAAAGCTCTCAGAAAGCCTCCCAGGAGCTGATGTGCTTGCTTAAGTATATGCTGTAAAAGGTCCCAGAGATTTACAAGGGACTGCTCCACGCTAAACCAGGCACCATCTGATAAACAAGCAATTTTAGCTGCAGGCTAAATGATGCTCTTTGAGGCTTTGATTTACAATGCTGAAGATGATATATTTGTAGTTTGGGGATGGGTTCTGCTATGAGCTTGCTGTGATTACTCACCCATGAGCAGAATTCAGGGCTCAAGTCTTCAACTTGGAGGTCAGAAAATTGCCACTGGAATGAAAAAAGGTTGATAAGGTTTATTGAGATGCTAAATAGATATAAAAAAAACTTATTAAGCCAGTGCTTTCCAACACTTAAGCTTTCTGGGGACCACGGGTTTTGTTAGTTTGCTTAAATCTCAAAGATATGAAAATAATCTGCAAAATTGATCTGGTGGTCTAATTTTACTTTCATTACATTTAAAAAGCAAATATAAGCTTAGTTTATTATTGCTGACATTTAAAAATAAGAAAAAATGTTCAATTTAGCATTTATGTAATTGCTCAAAACCTAAGAAATCTGGAGGCTACTTTAGAGTAAATTAAATCACCTTCAAGAACACTGAGGAATAGATTTATAGTACTTGAATCTGAATTAAGAACTGTGGAAATGCTTTTAAAACTCATGGTTCCAGGAAATGATTTGGCAAACTCCTTCACCCAGAATTTTTGTATTTAATAATTATTTGGGTGTCTGCTAATATTGGTACCATACTAGTAAAAAGATAAAGTATTCTTTCTCTCTCCTAGATGTTTGCAGTCCAGTGGAGAAAACCATAGATAATTTCAGTAAAACGTGGGATGTGTTAAGATAGAGGATGACATGGAAGCCAAAGGAGCGGAATTAACCTGTTGCCTAAAGGGGATTTAACAGACACACACACACACACACACACACACACACACACACACACACACACACACGGGGGGGGGGGGAAAGAGAGAGGGAGAGAGACCTCCCTCACACTCTTAAAGACCTGTCCTATGACTGGTGGGCAGCCAAGCTCATAGAGAGAAGACAACGACAGAGGCACTTCTGCAAGCTGACATCCCAGCCTACAGCATGTGAAGAGCTGTGACCAAATGTTCCTTTACTAAGAAGATCTCACACCACTGGAGTTCTGATTCAGAGGACACTAGGTGGATTTAGAAATTGCAGAAACAACTTAGTAGTGAGAGACTCAGTGGTTAGTTGTGCAGAAGACAGCAGTAGAACCCTGAGATCTTCCAGCTCTAGGCTAGGACGCAGGCACCAACCTTGGCCTTGGTTCACTCCTCTTTGGAGGGTTTAGGAGGTGTAGCTCTCTGCTTTCTCAGCTCCCACAGGTGGAAAACTTGTTGCAAGTGTGCTAGACTGCCCTCCCCCCACACACGTGTTGCATTACTTTTTCGAGGCAACATATTTTTAGACAGCTTAAAGCTTTGAGTCCTTTAGACTTTGACAATGAACAGAGTAAGACGGAACTGTCTTTGAGATTAGAAGCAAGAAATGTAGTTTTTTATCTGCCCTCCAATTTTCCCCATTCCCCATTTCCCCGTGGATAACACAGCCCTGGCCAGGCTTGAAGATAGATACTGATGACTGCCTGCTAGACACTGCTCAAAGGGGCTTCTAGGTATTAAGTTGGTTAATCTTTAAAACAACCCCATGGGGTAGGTACTTTGAAACCTCTATTTTACATATGAAAAAATGTTAAACCTGCTCATGGCCACATGGCTAGTAAGGTCATAAATCCAGCTGTGATACTCAGCTGCCTCCCAGGATGTGAATGTAACAACTAGTTATGCAGACAGGGCCTCTTGTTTAGAAATTGAGATCACTCCCCCGCCACTCCCCAAATGTTCAATTCTTTGGATTGGCATTTTAAGTTGGCACTCAAATCCTTCTGTTTTAGTCATTTCTCACCCTGATCACCACATTGCTTGGTAAACCTCAGTTTCACAGTCGGGGGGGGGGGTTGCCCTCCCCTTTCTCCCTCTTAAATAATTGGAACATCAGCTATATAATGCCTGTAACACATTTAAGACTATGCAAATGAAGGGTACTATAGAGACACAAGGTGATGGTATTTTATAGCAGCCCATTAAGACATATCATTGCAAACAACAGACACCGAGTTGCATTCTTTACTGGATCTTTTCCTGAATTTTAGCACAGGATTTCATGTGCTTTTAAAATCCACCTAAGCTGATTGTCCTTTTGGACACAGACCTCTGCACAAGCTCGATGGGATCTAATAAAGTCCCCTGGACAAAAATATTTTTCAAGTATTACAGTCTAATTCACTTTATCATGTCCAGTCTCAGCCTAATAATGCACAACTCCCAGGAGCCAAGTATATTTCATGAAGCTTACAATTACTTTTATAAAAGTTGCAGTAAAGTATAATGATTTTTAATGGCATCAATGATACCATTGTATATATCGGTTTCAGTTTTGAAGTAGACTTAAGTTCAAAGACCCAAGGGGACCATTCTCCTCTTGATGCACTTGTGTTACTCCCATTAATGCTAATGGGACAGACAAATGCTGCTCTAGAGGAGAATATATCTGCCTTTAGGAAGGTAACAGGTTTTAATTAGTAATGCTGTGTGGATCACACAAAAGCAGCTTGCCCTCTGTAAACAGCTAGCGTTCACAGACTTGACACAGAGGAGGGATCGAGACCTGGGTTACTCAGATGGAATCTTCAAATATGAGATTTGTGAATGGTGGAAACAGAAGGCTCTCATCAATTGAGAATGAGGGAAAGATCGCCATTTGGGAGCTTTGTGGAAAGAAAATAACAGTATGCAGAACGAAAGGGTATCTATTAAACACTGAGCACCAAGTAGATATGTGTCGTGGGCTTATTACAGTGACTTTGGCTTTGAAAGAGACGCGCACATAACTCGATACTCTGGGAGTGAAGGGACTGATTTTGTTTAATTGCAGGCTTTGAACATAAAAGGTGAAAGCCTAACAAGGCTCCTCTAGGTGGAGGCTCGGGGTGGTTTTATGATGGGGCTTGGGCACCACAGCCCTCTCCTGGGAAGTGATTCTTATGCTGAAAGACTAAGCCCTGGATGGAGAACAGTGTAGAAAGGGGCTAGCTTTTGGGCAGGCTGGCTGCTTGTGTGTTTGGTAGGTCTTTAGCCCAAGCTACAGTGAGGGCAGAAGGCCAGGCTCTACCTTCTATACACACCTCTCCAGCTTGCTTCCAGGGAATCTGTCTGTGAAAATACAGCTTTCTAGTACAGCTATTTGTCCTAGGTATACAACATGGGTTTCAGTTGGAGTGTTCAAAATATAACACATTTAACACAGAATTTCTGAAAATGCATCTACATCATGAAAGTGAGATATGTTTCTATTTGTCACCTTGCTTAATATTTGTAAGTATAGGCTCAAGTGAACATGGAATTTTTGGTTAATATTTAATGTATCAGTTCCATGTTATCTCTGAACAAATAGATGGGATGAGGATAATGATAATGATAATATACACGTACGTGCATGTTTTTGTTTCAAGCTTTTTAGATACGGTATAGCAAAAAAAAAAAAAAAAAAAAGGGGCTCAATGTGCAGACTATGAAACTCAGTGTTGGAAAGATCAACTTAATATTCAGAGAAAACTAATTAGAATGCCATTCTACTGGTTATAAGCATGAATTTTTTTTCACATAAATAGGAATTACTTTGTTTTAAAAAGACTTTAAATTCCATACAATTATGGAAGAGGATTCTTTCTGCCATCTCACAAAGAGAAATATAAATAGGAGGTAAGTAGCTCATTTCTATTTGCTCCTGCTGCTATCTTTCTTCCCTTCTCAGGGCTCCAAACAAATCCCATTTCTATAAGTATTGCACACACAGTAGAAGAAATGTCACAGGCACACTCAGCAAGTTCACGAATTCAGTATCACACTCATTCAGTCCGGATATGTGTAATATCCTTTACTCTGAGGGAGCTTCCAAAGATATACTCCATTTTCAGAATGATTTTATGGAGACCCAGTCTCCCCAAATCTTTGAAGGTTGCAAATGACAACTCTATTCTCTTCACATGTCCCCTCATGACTTACTAGAGACTGTTAAAGTTATTAGCTTTGAATATCTATTTATGTCTCTCTGCAAATCATAGCACTTCCCCTGCACCAAAGTTGGGCTTCTAAGTTTGCTTGTTGGAAACTGCTTGTTAAAGTGTTTTCCAGCTTGAAACAATTTCATTGCACAACACACTGGGAAGGGTTGAATGTAAACATCAGTCTATCTAATTCCTGCCTAAACAGTAGCAAACCTCTGCATACAAACTTGGCTGAATTTGGGGTATGGCTGTATCATTTACACTACTTTTGCTTTTTTTTTTTTTCTTTTTCTCCCTGTTTTTCTATCTTGAGTGTCTATTTTTTCCACCCCAAATGTTCTTTATCAGCAGCATAACAAATTCTCAGAGCAACTTGAGGACACACCTATGATATTAGTCTAGATTGTAGGATTACAGAATTCCTTTGGGAAGCCTGGAGATATCCTTGATTTTGGACATTCAAACAAATTCATGGTCCTTGGTGCTTCCTTCCTTCCTTCCTTCCTTCCTTCCTTCCTTCCTTCCTTCCTTCCTTCCTTCCTTCCTTCCTTCCTTCCTTGCTTCTTCCTTCCTCACTAAGGATTGAGCCCAGGAGCATTCTACCTCTGAGCTATACCCTCAGCCCTGTTTTATTTTGAAGCAGGGCCTTGCTAAATTGCTAAGGGTTTTGCTAAGTTACTGAGGCTGGCCATCCTCCTGTCTCAGCCTCCCAAGTATTGGGTTTATAGGCATAAGCCACCATGCCCAGCTCCTTGATAATTTCTTCACCTAAACATGAGACACTTCAAGATTGTGGCACCCAAAACAAATTATTTGCTATTGCTACTGCTAACTTTTTTTTTTATTATTATTAATGTGTGAAATTGCAACTGCTCTCTTGGGTCCATAAATGCAAACAGGTATAGAGGACAATAAAATTGCCTTACCCATCTCTGGATTGTTGTTACATTAGAAATATACTTCTAGTTTCAGCAACTTTAACTTGTGGAATTTTGATAGAGCACTTAAGCCCGCATAATTACGAATACAATTTACAAGAAAACCAAGTAGGAAAAACCAACATATGGGATGCACACAATGTTTGGGGCAGGAGTGGGGTAGGCTTGTGGGTCTCCAGGGCTGGAGAGGGGGTTCAAGATATCTGGTTTGGCACTGTACACCAAAACAGTGAGGATGTGGTTTCTAATACATTATTAAGCTTGATTCTCATTGGAGCTAGGTTTGGAAAAGTTGAGCTGCTAGGAGTCAGGTCTTCAAAATCTGCAGGAGCAGCCAGAGACTGTTGTGGGCAGCAGCAACCTGCATTGTATAATGACATCATTATACTTCGTGTCTGAGTCCCATCTTCCCAACTAAATTGGGGGATCCACGAGGGTATGTTCTGCATCTGCCACCTTGGTTTCACTCCCAATGTAATGTCAAGCATAGCATGTGTTTTCTTTCCACATAGAAAAGGATCAGTAAGTGATGGTTCATTGCATCTTTTAAGTAGATGACACACACACTAGAGCAAGAGTTAAAGAATTATAAATAGCCAATTATAATTGATATTTTTCTCCACAGAAACAACTAGTGAGATCCTCTAGTTCAATGTTAGTTTTGGAGATGAGCAAACTGAGGTCTAAACTGGTGAGTGATTCACCCGAGGCCAGGCAATTGGGTAAACCCAATTCTAGTACCCAAACCTTTGGTCTTGTAAAAATCACTGTTTACTCTGGTTCTGCTAAGAAGCTATTTGTGAGTTAGCTCATAGATATAGGACTAACCTGTTTTATCCTTTGCATTTAAAAGATTGTCACATGCAACTCAGCACCTGAAAAGGGAACATACTTTCAATTTCAAAACAGGAGAAAGTGATTTTTCTAGAGTAGTTATAATTTAACTCACCTTGGGGGAGTCATTCACCTCTTAGATCTTAGTCTCCTCATCTCCAAAACTAAGGTTGAACTAAGAGAATATTGCTTAGTTGTTTCTTTTGGTTTTATGGATGAGAAAAATATTAATTGTAATTGGGTATAATTCTTTAACTCTTGCTGTAAGGTGTGTCATTAGAAGGATTCTGTGGGGAAATACACTTTTTATTCTTTTAGAAGAGTCGTTGGCTAATGGACTCTTGCCTTATATTTAGCTGGATGCTTAGGAAGAGAACCTACAACTCTAAGAAATACCCTTAAGGTGAAAGGGACTTCCTGTCACTCTTAGCACTGCAGTGCTGATGTTGGCAGGTGTGAAGGTGGTGGGGAACTTTGGGGAAGGGAGTGTCAGTTGAAATCATAATAAAAATATTCAGGATAAGGTTTATTAATAGACCATTCATGTGATAGAAGGTTGGGCTTATCACTTGAAATATCTTGAACATTACAGATAATATCAGGTCCAATCATGCTGGAAGGCTCCCATTTAATATGGAACCATAATTTAGAATGTTGTATTTCACAATCTGTTCAGATGCCTATTTAGTAGATTTGGTCTTTTGGAAAGCATCACAGGATATTAAGGAAATCATAACCTATTCTTTGGATATATTAGCTCTGCAGGCTATAATTAATAACCCATTGGGTCTTTATTTCTCAGAATTTGCTTATATTAATATTTAAATGGGTCCCAAAGCTTGATAGGGAAGAATAAAGTTTAAAATTAAAAAATAAGCATTGCATGTTTCCCAGTAAAAGGGGAAATCGAGGTGGGGGTGGGAATAGTGCTGAGAAAAGATGAACAGTGGACACTCAAAAAACTTCAACCGCTTGGCAAGGTCAAGTATATTCCATCAGTCATGATTCAGTAAAACTACGTGTCCTTTGACAATGATTTTTGCAGATAGAAGCATGTCTAAATGAAATCTAATTATGTGAATGTTAAAGCTTCTTTTAATTTGTTTTCCCATTCTGTCAGTAAACCTTGGTCCAGTTTTTATTGCTTTTGGCCAAAAGCCATTGCAAGATTTTACTGAGCACTGAGGAGATTCAGTCTGACCCTCAGAATAAATTAATTTACAATATTTTAAAAATGTGGTTGTATAATATATTTCAAGGATGTAAGCTAGCTAATGGTAAACAAAGTATGGGTTTTGGGTTTAACTAGCAGGCTTACTCCTAAGATTGATCAAGAGTCCTAGCAAAAAAATAGGTTAACAAAGACACAGGAGCTCCCAGTGGCAGAGGGATTGATTATAGCATACAGAGACTTGCTTCTTTTTCTCTTCCTGTGGACTGATCCCATCCTGGCTGCCAATGTATGTCAACAAGTTCACAGCCCTTAATTCATTGTAAGCCCTAACTTATTGCACACCAGCATACTTTCGAGAAGAGAGATGTCATGAAATCCAAGTTACACAATGGTATACCAGTATTAATTGAAGTTTATCACAGCAGCTGTGCCCCATAGTGATTAGAATGAGGCTAAATGCTATAGTGACATTTCCCAGGTCATTTTGATATACTCTGCAGGACATCCTCTTCACAAAGGTTTATCTTAGGCTGTCTGTGAGATGTAGATATCTGGCAAAAAGGACTAAGACTTGGATGCCACCGGGGACTTCTAGACACTCGCCTCCTCCCCCATGGGTGAAATCAGCTTGGTATTAGCCTCTGAGTGTCACGATAGGTGAGTCTCTCAGTGCTTGACTGCATGGTACAATCCATTGTCAGCAACTTTGCAACAGGGATATACCTAGCTGCAAGGGAAGTTGGACAAATGTGGTCTCTAACTCTGATAAACATTGTGTGTGCAGCTTTTGAAACATTCCTGAAAGAATTAGCAGGCATATTCAAAAGAGAGGTTGACAGATTTATTTATTTTTTTCATATAAACAGTAAATATTTAGCCAGGCATAGTGGCATACATTTGTAATCCTAGTATTTGGGAGGCCAAGACAGGAAGATCACAGATTCAAGGCCAGCATGCTGTAACCTAGTGAGATCTTGTTTCAAAATAAAAAATAAAAAGGGTTGGCGCCGGGCATGGTGGTGCATGCTTGTAATCCCAGCATTCAGAAGGCTGAGACCAGAGGATCCAGGTTCGAGGCCAGCCTCAGCTACCTAGTGAGGCACTCCGCAACTTAGTGAGACTCGGTTTCAAAATAAAGACTAAAAAATAGGGCTGGGGGTATAGCTCGGAGGTAGAATGCCCCTGAGTTCAATCCCCAGTACCGCAAAAAAAAAAAAAAGGAGTTGGTGGTATAAGCTCTGTGGTAGAACACCCCTGGGTTCAATCTCCAGTAACACACACACACACACACACACACACACACACACACACACACACACACGAGTAAATATTTTAGGCTTTTGGATCATACGGCCTCTGTTTTCATTGGTTTTCTATAGCTGATGTTGCAAATTACTACAAACTTAGTGGCTTAAAGCAAATGACGTTTGTCCTTAGAGATCAGAAGTCCAATGTGGTCTCAGCAGGCTAAACCCAAGGGAGCATTCCTTCCTGGAGGCTCTAGGGGAGGATCCATTTCATTGCTCTCGTTGTTGGCAGAATTCATTTCCTTGCTGCAGCCTCCCATATCTCAGAACCAGCAACGGGGCATCAAATCCTTCCCACTGTGCCATCTTTCTCACTGGCTGCAGTTGGGGTGGGGGGGTCCTCTGTCTTTAAGAACTCATGTGACTAGTTTGGGCCACATGACATAACATGTCCACAAGTTCTTGGGGATTTGGGGGAGGGGACCTACCACACTGTTTCACTCACTCACTTGAGTTATTATAGCTGGAAAGTAGCCAGAGACAATATGTGAATGAATGGGCATGGCTGTGTTCAAATAAACTTTATTTATAAAAATAGGCAGTGGGTTGGATTTGGCTCATGGGCCATAATCTACCAACCTCCTCTCAAGAGCATAGGAGCAAGTTGTTGACTTTGGGTCCCAGGCAGACAGGAGTCTTTAGGCAGCTAGGCATAGTTGTTCTGTATAGTCACTACAGCTGCCCTTGGCTTCTTTTTAAGCCCCATTTACACTGAATTGTCTGGTTCATTTTGTGCCTTCTCTAGTGTTAATATCCGGTGCTTAGTAGGTAGGTAGGTGCTCAGTAATGTTTACTAAATAAAGGAAACCCTATATAATAGTCAAACTGAACGAGGCATGAGTTGAAACACACCCAGACACACACACACACACACACACACACACACACACACAAACACACACACACACACACAATCTTAGTCCATTTTTAACAGAATAACACAGGCTGGGTAATTTATAGTGAATTGAAATGTTTCAATTCATATTCTGGAGGAAATTCAGTATCAAGATTCTGGCATCTGCTGAAGGCTTTCTGACTGTCATGACATGGTGGAAGACTCACAGGGCAGAAAGCAAAGAGAAGGCAGGAGAGAAGAGAGGCAAGTTTACCCCTAAAATATTGGCATTAATCTGTTCATGAGGGTGAAATCTTCATCACCTCTTAAAAGGTGATGAAGGTTTTTTTTGTGTGTGTGTGATATTGGGGTTTGAACCCAGGGACATTCTACTTTTGAGCCACACCCCCCAGCCCTATTTTGTTTTTTATCCTGAAACAGGGTCTCACTAAGTTGCGGAAGGCCTCACTAAGTTGCTGAGGCTCGCTACAAACCTGCGATCCTCCTGTCTTAGCCTCCCAAGTACTAGGATTACAGGCATATGCCACCATGCTTGGCATCTTCCTACCTCTTAATATTGTTACAATGGCAATTAAATATCAATATGAGTTTTAAGTGTGTGTGTGTGTGTGTGTGTGTGTGTGTGTGTGTACTGGGGATTAAACCCAGAAAGATCTATCTCTGAGGTACACCTGCAGCCCTATTTTATTTTATTATTTTTTGATACAGAGGATTAAACTCAGGGGCATTTTACCTCTGAGCTACACCCCAGCCCTTTATTTGATTTTTTATTTTGAAATAGGGTTTCCCGGGCGTGGTGTCGCACGCTTGTAATCCCAGCATTTGGGAGGCTGAGACTGGAGGATCCGGGTTCGCGGCCAGCCTCAGCTGCTTAGTGAGGCCCTCTGCAACTTAGTGAGACCCTGTTTCAAAATAAAGAATAAAAAATAGGGCTGGGGCTGTAGCTTGGAGGTATAATGCCTCTGGGTTCCATCCCCAGTACTGCAAAAAAAAAAAAAAAAGAAAAAGAAAAAGAAATAGTGTCTCACTAAGTTAATGAGGGCCTTACTAAGTCTCTGAGGCTGTACTTGAACCTGGGATCCTCCTGTTTCAGCCTCCCAAGTATGGGCATTACAGGTGTGTGCCATCATGCCTGGCTTTTATTTTTTATTTTGAAACAGGGTCTTGCTAAGTTACTGCACGTTGGCCTTGAAATTGTGATCCTCTTGTCTCAGCCTCCCAAGAACTGGGATCAACATGAGTTTTAGAAGGGACAAATATTCAAAACATACACGAACAAACATACTTTTTTTGTGTGTGTTTGGGGGAGAATGTTTTCCTGGGGTGAACTTTCAATTCTGATAAAGTTTAACTATTTGGCTTTATTCTGCTGGCTAAACCTAGCATTTGTGTGTTTCCATTATAGGTTTGTACAGACAGATCTTTTAAAAGTTTAAAACCAATTTTTTTGTTGCTCTAATGAAAATTAAAGGGCAAAACTAGAATTATATGTTTTCTGGCGAAGCCAGTAATATGCATTTGACAGACATTTAACTTCTGCCTGCTTTTGCCAAAATAACAATGTGACTATAAGGAAATTTGCAAATGGAAAT
The DNA here is from genome assembly GCA_004027655.1 of Graphiurus murinus. Taxonomy (NCBI): domain Eukaryota; kingdom Metazoa; phylum Chordata; class Mammalia; order Rodentia; family Gliridae; genus Graphiurus; species Graphiurus murinus. Next base: position 21,833 of record PVLC010011807.1, read on the forward strand.
AATATTTTCCTGAGTGTTTTCCCAGACATTGGACTTTAGTGTGAGTTGAAAAGTGCGCAGCAAGGGTTTTGACCTGCCAAACCATGAGTTTAGCTGTTGTAGGATAAACACAGGACTCTGATGACATTAACAACATCTGAGGCTGAAGTGGGCCAGGAATCCTTCTCTACCTTATTTATGTGAAGTGTTCTCACACTTACAGCCTGTAGCCAAAATACTAACTTTATAGGTGCATAGGTATTTGGGGTCTTTAACTGAGAAGTATTTTATGAACAAAGTATTATAAGAACAACTCCTTTCATCCCAGATGTTCAGTGAAATTAAGATACACAGAGGACATTTTATCCAGCAACCAAGGACCAGTCTTGGGTTGGGACCCAGCATGGATGCTTATTAAGTTATATAACTGTGTAAGACATGGCTATAAGGCTATACCACCCGACTGAAATTGGCTCAAGTCACTTAGGTAGATGGAAGAGAAAAGCCTCCATGCTTTATAAGTATGCCATGCATTGAAAGAGCACACTTACGCTTATATTTCCACTTAAAGGTGGTAGGTCTAGAATTCCCCAAGCCATATCACAGTTTAAGAGAACCTTTTGAATACCCCATCTCCATACTTTCTGCTTTTCTGGCTCTGTCAAATGACCCCTTTCTCTTAAATTACTGTCAGTTGCTCTGTCATCATACCCATTGAATATGCATTTGCTAATAAATATGTTAAGATATCAGACCAAAGACTAGTTTGGGGGAATGCTCTTTAGTGAATCAGATCACTAAAATGACTCTTTAAAGCATGGCCCTATAGCCAACAGTAGGGTCTTGCCTTTGTCATAAACCTTTCATGCTAAAATGGCCAGTCTCGTTGAAGTCTCCATATGCTGGTTCTGTGTTTTTCTCTGCTTTTCTTCTTAATCTATTAGTATGTTTTGTACAGAAAATGAAAGCCAATGCTCTTTAAAAAACAACAACAACAAAAAACCACAAAACCTAAGTCCCATCTGATATGATTTACCCCTCCCAATACTTTATTAGCTACCAGCCAGCCTCTTAACTCCTTCTGGGAATTTGGCATGAAACTTTTCTCTGGCATAGTTCAGCCTGTGAATTGCAGGGCAGGCTGTGCATGCCATACCAAGCTCTCTCTCTTGGTACCCTATCATTTAGAAGTTCTCAGAAGTATTACTTGTTAGACCTGGATGTTATGGTAGGCAGTTTTTTGAAGGCCTATGCTAGGTATCCGCAGGCCATGTTGATTTAAAAATACCTAACTTTTTAATAATATCTTCCAACTATTTCCTTACCAATTTTATTTTGATGTTTCACTTTCCTGTGGCCTTTTAAAAAATGTATATAATAGGTGATTTTTATATATAGATGCATGTATAAGAAGAGACCTATTTGGGTCTTTTTGTTGTTTGGATAATTTTTTCCTTGTATTATTTAAAAATTTTTTGATTAACATGTAATAATGATACGTATTAATGGGGAACAATGTGATATTTCAACCCTTAAATACGGCATGTGCCCACTGATTAAATTACAATTACTAGCTGGGCATGATGGCCCACGCCTGTAATCCTAGTACTTGGGAGGCTGAGATAGGAGAAGCACAGGTTCAAGGTCAGCCTCAGCAACTTATTGAGGCCTTCAGCAACTTAGAGAGACTCTGTTTCAAAATTAAATAGGGCTGGGGATGTAGCTCAGAGGTAGAATGCCCCTGGGTTCAATCCCCAGTACCCCGCCACCCCCACACGCAAAATTTTCTTTCTCTTTTCTTTATGTTTTGAGCCTTCAATTTCCTCTTTTCTTGTTCTTCATAAAATATACAATAGCTTATTGAGAACTATATTCAGTCTACTGTGCCATGGATTGCCGGAACTTATCCCTTCTGACTATGTTTTGGTGCTCATTATCCATCCTCCCTCTATCTCCTATTAGGTTTTTGTCCTTGTAAGTCCTTATCCTTACAAGACACAGTTAGGACTAGGACATAGACAGAGAGGTGACTGTGTGAAAACCCAACAAGGAGACAGCCATCAGCCATGGAGACACAAGTCTAAGTCAAGGAGCTCAAGGTCTTGTGACAGACGTGTTTGGCCCATAGAATGTTTTTAATTCAACCACATAAAAACCTAAATTTCCTGCTGCTCTTAGAAATTTGAAGTGTCTGACCTGCTTTCTGTGATCAAAATCAAGTAACTGTTTCCCCCTTTGGTTAGGGGCATATCTTCTAGTGTGCTATAGCTTCCGACCCCCACCCCTCCCTGCACACACACACACTCACCTTTGGAGATTTTGGAACTCACTAACATATTAAAAACCTAAGTTCTGCAATGGAGAAATCTATTTAACTTTGCTCCTCAGCATTTCCTATTCCTTTTTTTTTTTGGTGTACTGGGGATTGAACCAAGGGACATTCTACCTCCAAGCTACACTCCCAGTCCTATTTTGTATTCTTTTTTTTTTTTTTTTGCGGTACTGGGGATTGAACTCAGGGGCATTCTACCTCCGAGTTATATCCTCAGCCCTATTTTTTATTCTTTATTTTGAAACCGAGTCTCACTAAGTTGCGGAGTGCCTCACTAGGTAGCTGAGGCTGGCCGCGAACCCAGATCCTCTGGTCTCAGCCTCCTGAATGCTGGGATTACAAGCGTGCGCCACCACGCCCGGCTCTATTTTGTATTCTTTATCTTGAAACAGGATCTCAATAAGTTGTGGAGGGCCTCACTAAGTAGCTGAGGCTAGCCTCAAATCTGGATCCTCCTGTCTCAGCCTCCCAAGTATTGGGATTACAGGCTTGGGCCACCACACCTGGCTTCCCCTTCCAATTTGACTAGGAAATGCCATTTCAATTGTTCTATGGAACACATTTGGAGAAATGCTGAAATAGTCCAGTCTCACCTAAAGGCAGAGAGGTGAGATAGAGAATTGGAATTTTGAAAATTACTAAACAATTTGCATATTCACAAAGAACACTTAAAAAGTAAATGTAAATAAATGTAGAGTTACATTATTGGGGGGCAATATTATTTTTTGTGATGTTATTTGATACATGAAAGGAATCTATATAAATGACCACAAGCCACCAAATGCATGACCAATGTTTCCTACTATAGGAACTCGTCTTTATAAAAGTGAAATAATTTGCTCACTGTGAGAGAAAAATAGACTTTAGCTTTGTAAAAACTGTATTCCAATTACTTTTGTTGTGCTCCAGTATCTTTGTTATTGCAGCACAATAACAACATCACTTTCTTCATATTTCAGGTTAATGATGTGATTGGTCTGTAAACATTTTGTTAGACAAAACTTATACCCATTATACTTGTAGTCATTTAAAACAGGGAATATGTGCAAACAAACTCAGATATCCTTTTGTATTAGCTATTTTATTAGAGTAATAATGTGCACATTCTGATTTGCATGCTCAACTAAATGATTGCAAACAGTTTTTGACACGTAAATTCATGGCTGTTCTACATGTTTCCACTGAGCTTGGCAAAAGAGAATTGGTCTATTTGAGTTATCCTCCTTTGATTTCTCCAAGAAAATCAATATAATAAAGTAATTCTTTCCTGACATCCTCTTCTTTGCTAAGCTCTTCTGAGAACAGTCAGAAGATGTTTTTCCTTCAATTATTTCAGGCTTGTTTGCATTAAATCCTTTCCAACAGGCGCCAGTAAATGTGCTCCCTTAATAAGGATGTCTCCCTTTGAAATAAGCTAAATAAAATTTTACATTTAAGGTGAGTAAGAACCAGTTATGGAGAAAATTGCTCAATATCTTCTGTTCTATTCTAATTTCTTTTTCCATGCAAAGCATGCTGCAACTCCATATTGAGAAACAAGAGTGATGATGTGGTATGCATAATTCATGTCTCTGGTCTTCTATACACCCTTAGTTTTTCTATCAGAATTCTTTATATTTAGATAGGGTCAAGTGTTGTTCTTTCTTTATTCCTATCAACAAAATTTATTTTTTTAAGGTTTTTGAAGGATATGATATAAAATATATGGGTATTTTATTCTTTGGAAAAGCATTTGGTTATGGTAATTTCCCCATATAAGAGTTTTCCTGTGGATACTTCAGATTTTGATTGTTTTGTGAGTTTTTGTTTTGTTGGATGGCAGGATCCCAATTATTTATGTAGATGGTACCCTTGCTTGTAAAGATGTCTAGAATGAAAGCATATTTTTAGTAATTAAGGCAAAGTCATGCCATGTATGTAGTCCCCAAAGAGTTCATCATTCTGTGGCATGTGGTTTTCCTTGCCAAAATGACATTTTAAAATAATTATCAATTATTCAACTACATAAAGTCCATCTCCTGTTCTTTCCCAACTCCATTCTCTTATTTCTGTTATGGCCATTCTTGTATTTCATTAAGACAGTCATCCCCATCTGGATAGCCATAGGCATTTCAAACTCAGCCTGTTTATAACTAAATCCATCCTCTTTTTCCCAAAATGTTTTATAGCATCTAATAAGTTGCACAAGCCAGAAACAACCCAGAATGCCACCTTTGATTCCTCCCTCTACTCTGCTTGGCATGCCCAAACAACCTCTCAGCAGCCACGTCCTGTAAGTTCTACTTTCTCAACATTATCCTGATCTGTCCCTTTCTGCATGTTTATTCACCAAGGCTACTTCCTGGATCAAGGAGCCATCATTCTCTCCCGTGTTACTGCCCTTGTCATCCTGTACTCACACACATGAACTCACATGGGAGTGCTGGTCTAGCCCACAGATACACACCTGAAATCTAAGCTGGAATTGTCCCCGTGGCTAGAGGGACTGTAGAGAATATCCTTTCTGACACTTTCTCTTCTCCATCAATCACATCTGTTGAGTGTCCACATTGTAAAATGCCACTCTCTCAGGGGCTAGGAAGAATGGAAGAAGTTGTGATCTCAGCCCACAAGTAATCTAAATAACCTAGTAGACTTTTGTAGCAGGTGCCTGGAGGGGTGGAGCCACAAGGGAAAATGACTGATAGTGTCTCAGCCACAGTGGCAATATTTCCGTGTTCACAATTTTGTGGGGAAAAAAAAAGAGCTAATAGCCTTTAAAATGCTCCCAATTTGGCCCCTACCATACAGTAATATTCTCAAACATAAATTTTATTCCTTGAAATTAGGATTTCAACAGTAAGGGTTACATTTGATTTCAAGGAACATCCAAAGGGCAGTCATAACACTAAAATTGTTTCATCTCTGCTCCGAGGTCTGGTGGTTATAACTTCTTACCTCATTCTGTTCCCTCTTCAAGGTCACTCAAGGCCCCACAATATAGCTGCATCAGAGGAGGAGGATTCTGGGGTCACTATACAATTTCATCCTCCCTAGATACCTTCCCAATAACAATGGGTTTTCCTAAGGACACATCACACACACCAGGTTTTACATAATATTTCTTCCAGATGGTTTGCAAGTTGTCAGGGAAAGTTTTGTATCTGCAGAATTGTCAGCTTACCCATCTCCTTCCCTGCATCCCACAGCTCCTGCCCACCCCTTCCCGTCCATTCCATGCTCAGGATTCCAGGAGTGGAGCAGCAGCACTCCCATTAACCAGGAACAGGTAACTGTGATCAAATCTCCACGGCAAGTGGGCCCTCAGCACCTGGTGCAGTTCCTCTAATGAAGCCTTTTTCTCTCCATGATATGAATCCATTAGACACTGGGAAGCTTGAGTATGTAAAATATTTTGTTTATCTGGCCCTTCTCAAAGGTACTGTCTGTCATCATAGATGTCTGCCGTAAATATAGCAACAGCATCACTGGGTGTGCGAAGCGATTAGATTTATGAGGCACATAAACTGCAAAGCTTCTAATAACCATAATTCCTAACTTCAATCATAATACCAGTATTAGTGTCATGTTTTCCAGAGGATTTTATGTTTCTAAAAATATCTTAATTGCGGTTACCATGTTTACCCTATAATTCCTTTAATTCCAAAGTGAAAAGACTGTGCCAGAAATGCAGCTGAAGAAAACAGCCCCCCTCCCTGCCCCATCCTTGCCTTGTTTATACAGGCAGTGGGGCAAGATGAATTGCCCGCCTTGCATGTTTTGCAATTAAATTAGATAAATTTCCTTGGAAAAAAAGAGGGTCCACACTAATAAGGAACAACTGATGGCAAAGTCAAATGTAGGGGTGGGGAATAAAGGGTAGGAGCTTCATCCTTCCTCCTCCCCCCCTCCTTTCTCCCACCCCTGCCCCCATTCTACCTGAATGGCTCTAACATGATCTCATTCTAATTATTTGGCATCATTTGAAAAACCTTTGAAAGTGTGCCAACTATCAGCTGATTCTCCTTTTGACCCAGGCCTCAAATGTTAGTTCAGGTGCTTGACAAAAGATTCTTGGCCTGTGAGGACTTTTAGAAATAAAAGAAAGACAGGCCCTTTTAAGTTAGCTTAGAATACACACACACACACACACACACACACGTGTGCATGCCCAGAGTTGTTTTTTTTTTTTTTAAACATTTCTAAACTTAAGCAGAATAAAAATATTGGCATTATCCTGAGCAAAGTGTGGTCATTTGCTCTTGTTATTTAAATTGCAGCTCTTATAGGGTACTATAAGAACTGTCTTGGTACAATGACTATTTTTGCATCTCTTTAGAATCTGAGAGATTTGAAGGACCATCCCCCACAACCCCTGATTTAGACAGTGTTGATCAGCTTCCCATTGCTGTGACAAAATACCCGAGAAAAACAAGTTAAAGGAGGAAAGATTTATCTTGGCTCATGGTTTCATTCCATAGTTGCTTTGACTCATTTCTGCAGTCTGTGGTGAGGCAGAAAATCATGGTGGGAAGGGTGTGAGGGAGCAAAGCTGTTCACCTCATGGGGGTCAGGAAGGGAGGGGACTCGGGAAGGGACCAGAGTCAAGATACCTTTTAGGGCATGACCCCAGTGATATACATCCTCTAACTAGGCCCTACCCCTTAGAGTGTCCACCACTTCTTAAAATATCATATAATTATGAGCCCATCAATAGAGTAATCCATTAAAGAGGTCAGAGCCCTCATGATCCAATCTCTTTCCCCCAACACCTCTGAACATTGCCACATGGGGACCAAGCCTTCAACACATGAGCCATAGGGAGGCATTTCATATGCAAACTGTGACACAGCATTGAAAGATGATTCCATACGGATACCACGCAATTCCAAACCATGACAAAGCAACATGACACAGCCTGGCCAGAGACAGAGAAGCAAGGACATGTCTTACCTAATGAATATTTATTTAAACTTTTTTTCTGAAGAGAGACAGAATATAAACTTGTCATATAACATGCAAATAACAGGGAACATGCCAATAACGGGGATGTATAAAGTCAATACATAATCTCACCCTCCAAAGATAACCATTGTGAACAGCTTCATGTGCATCATTGCAGGCTGTTTTCTAGTCACATCCAAATATGTTATTTTATTGAAATGGAATAGTAGGCTGTTTGTGGCTAGCTTTTTTTTTTTTTTTTTTTTACTTACTATATCATATCATGGGTACTCTTTTGGAGAAGGAAGTACACATTTGTCTCAACCTTTTAAACTCTCCTTTGGCATTCCATAGTATGGCTAGATCTTAATTAATTTAACTGTTCCCCTACTAATGGTCTTCAATTTTCTGTATTTACAAATAGTGTTTCTGAGAACATCTTGGTCCATGTACCTTCAGAGGCTAATGAGAGTATTTTTGCAGGATAGATTCCTAAAAGTGATATGAAAAGTTTTAGTTACTGTCAAACTGATAGATCAATACGTGCTAGGAACTTGGTTTTTTTTTTTTTTTTTTGCGGAACTGGGGATTGAGCCCAGGGGCATTTTACCTTCGAGCTATACCCCCAGCCCTATTTTTTATTCTTTATTTTGAAACCGAGTCTCACTAAGTTGCGGAGTGCCTCACTAGGTAGCTGAGGCTGGCCGCAAACCCGGATCCTCCGGTCTCAGCCTCCCGAATGCTGGGATTACAAGCGTGCGCCACCACGCCCGGCAGGAACTTGTTTTAAAATTATGCATCACTTTCCAATTTTACCAATACAATATGAAAATGCTGTTCACCTACATTGTAACACAGGCATTAACCATTTCATTTACATTTAAGCTACCCATTTACTCTTGGCTAGAGGCTCAGATAAGACTTTCACTATTTTAATTTGCTTTTTCTGGGATTAATGATAAGGTTTAGTATTTTTATATAGATACATGCATTATTTATTTTGTTGTCCTTTATTCATATTCATTTCCTATTTTTATTGGCATTTTTGTCTTCTCAATTCTAAAGCATAGATGCTTTTATATATTGTTAGTGCTAAAAACTGGGAATAATTCTCTAAGTATTATGTTTTTTAACTATGATATGCTTCATATAAATTTTGTATTTTCTTGGAAAAATCTATCAACCTTGTCCTTTATGATTACTTACCTTTATGTCCTGAAAAAAGAAAAAAGAAGACGTCTTCTACCCCAAAATGATAAATATATTCTCTTATATCTACTTCCAGTAACTATTTATTTTTTTAAAATGTCAAAATATTTAATAAATTGTTATTTTGATTGGGAGTCTAACATGAGATAATAATCTAACTTAATTCTCTCCAAGTGGTTATTAATGACTTCCACAACATTTAATGAGTCAGCCTTCCTTTCCTCACTAATTTTAAATGTTATACTTAAAAGTCACTAAACAGCTGGATGTGGTGGCACATGCTTGTAATCCCAGCATTTGGGAGGCTGAGACCAGAGGATCCCGGTTCACAGCCAGCCTCAGCTACCTAGTGAGGCACTCCACAACTTAGTGAGACCCTGTTTCAAAATAAAGAATAAAAAATAGGGCTGGGGGTGGAGCTTGGAGGTAGAATGCCCCTGAGTTCAATCCCCAGTACCTCAAAAAAAAAAAAAAAAAAAAAAAAAAAAAAGTAAAAGTCACTAAATACCCGTGTTTTCATGGATTAATTTCAGTACTGTCTTTTCATTGATATATGTGACAGTATTGATAAACAACCAATACTGTGTTGTTTTAGTTACAGTTCCTTTAAAATATACTTGAATCTGGTAGTGAAACTTCCCTTCTCATTTTATTTCTTTTCCAAGAATTTCTCAGGTATCCTAAGCATTTGTTTTTTTCAGATTAATTTTATCATCAAGTTATAAAGGTGGATGACAATCAGAATTTTGAAAATTTTATTAACATATACTTAATTTTGAGAATCATCATTCTCTTCCAAGGGTACTTCTCTACTTGAGCATATGGAGTGCACTAACAGCTCTTCCAAAATGCACACATGAAAATGGTAGTCAAAAATAGTGTTAGGCTAAGAATGTGTATTTCCCAAAAGATCATGTCATGCCCAGCATTGGCTAGAAAATGACAAGACAAGTCAATACAAGTGATGTGGAAAAGTGGAAAAGGACAGAGATAGAGGAAAGAGAGTGTAGAGTGTGTCTAGGAGGCAAGAGTGAGCCTAGGGTGTTGAGGATAGCAGGAGGAAAGTAGGAAATATGATGGGAAGGATTGATTGAGGGTCAAGATAAAAGCATGGACTGAAGCTGGCTGGCTGGGAAGGATGGAGTGGATTCCACACCCCTCCACACTGGGCAAGGTTGCAGACAGCTGGTGCTGAGCAGTCGCCATGGAGCTTTGGGACACAAAGCCAGTGGTGGAGGGTGACATGGGGTGTGGAGTCCTTTGGGGTAGGGCCTGAATGCTTAGACAGAAAGGATTTTGAGTTCAGTCAGCACAGAGGGAAATAAGATCAATGGGACAGGGTGGGAAAAGCATGAGACAGGCAGCCAAGAGGGCTCAGATCAGAAACCAGGGTAAGAAATTCAAGGGAGTCCTGCACCAGGGTATGGGGAACTCTAAGGATAGGGACCATGGGGACCTTGTTACCACTCCCCACCCTTCTCGCCTCCTGCTTGCCCTCCTGCCTGCCTCTGCCTTCTTTCCTTTCTTTTTCTTCCTCTCTCCCTCCCTCTCACCCTCCCACTTTTCCTCCCTCCCTCCTTCCTTTCCTCCCTTCCTCCTTCCTTCTTTCTTTTTCTTTCTCTTTCTCCTCTCTCTCTTTCTTTCAGATTGAACCTGGAGATGTTCTGCCTCTGAGCTACACCCCTAGCCCTATTTATTTATTTATTTTTATTTTGAAACAGGGTCTCATTAAGTTTCTGAGAGCCTCACTAAGTTGCTGAGTCTGATCTTGAACCTGAAATCTTCCTGTCTCAGCCTCCCAAGCACTGGAATTACAGGTGCATGCCCCCACACCTGGCTCTTCATATCTTTCCTGGGACCTGCAATGTGGTATACATATGCATACAACATTGCCCATGCTAGCAATATCTGATTTGTTCAGTGATGGACACCTGACCAGTGTTGGGCCACTCATTCACTTCCCAGGGAAAGTTGGGATTGAGACAGATGGAACTGGATCTTTCTCAAGCAACTGCATTTCAAACATAAGTCTCTGGAGTTCTTGGTATCTATTTCATTGTGAGGACCAAGAAGCAGAGAAAAATAATTTAAGGGAGAGTAAAGCATATTCACAGAAAAAGCAGATTTCTTCTTTCCATCTTACTTTTTAGACCCAGCTGCATCCTATACTTTGAGTTCAATAGGACACTCCAGTAGCCTCTTTCCTTAGTAAACAAATTGGATCAAATTAGGTTTTAGCTATGTCAAGTTGTAAAGGTATTAAATAATGTTCAGATTGAGGAAGATAGGGTGGTGAAGCCATGAATTTCTTTTTTAATAAAAATCCAAGATGTACATTAGAGGTTGGAAACATAATTGGTGGAATTCCAGAAAGCAGAGATCCAACAGGCAAGGTCTAGAAATAAAAATTGGGGTTCTGCTTTCAACTAGTCCAAACTTGGCAGTTAGGAGCAATAGAAAGAGCCTCAGGTAGGGAAGGAGAAACTCAGGCCCAAGGCCACAGAACCCTAGACCCTTGAATGAGGATTGCTTAACTTCTCTGAAGCTGTCTTCAGAGAGGATTAAACAGGGTGATTGTGTTTGATTTGCTTCCTTGCTGCGTAGGGACTTTTTGAGATGCGGCAGGGGCTGGGTAATACTTGGTGAGATGAAAAATATTGCTTCCATGGAAGTTGTTACAGCCTCCTCATAGAACCTGTATCATGGCAGTGGTCTTTTGGGGATAAAGTGCTTATTGGCTCAGTAGCTGACTGATGTGTGATCATGTACTATAGTAGAAGGTTGTGATAAGAGATGCAAGGTAAAGCGGGGATCTCATGCTGGACTCTGGGTAGAAGGACCCCAGGGGGACCATTTTTAATTCTAGTCTGTAGGAATGGCACCCTCTGGGACACAACATAGAACATCTAGAGTCCTGGTCCCAGGGTCTATCTGAAGAGAACACCCTCGCCTGTGTGCTGGGCTGGCAGTGGAAGGGGGGGGCACTGGTGAAGCACAAAACACCCCTCCGCTTGAGGAATTCCCCTGGCAGCTTTGCCACAGCTGTGTTGTCCAAACCTTTGGGAAAGGGTGGAAACATTAGGAAAAGCATGGGTCTGGCTGGTACCCAAAGGCACACAGCCCATAAACTGTGTCAGCACCCCATAAACATGCCACTTTTAATGGCAAGTGCATGTCCCTGTTCACCACCATCACTTATTCTACCACAAAACCTCCTGGAACTTTGTTTCCAGAATTCCTTTTATCTTAACCATTAAACCAGCCTTGGAGAGATATTGAGGTCAGTTGTCCCGGACCTGAGTCATTTCTCCCCTGACCTCACCTGAGCAGTAATCTAACTAGCGACAAAGGCTGTTGAGTAATGAGAACAACCTTGTGACAGGCTTCCCGATCGACAGGCATACACAGAAAACTGGGCCCATCAATCATTCCATAATAGTTTATGAATGTTCACCCTGTAATAGGGATTCTTTAACACATCCGCTTTGGTGAGATAATGACCATGGGTAGGTGCCTGGACATTAGAGGGTATGTGAGACATGCGCATGAGATGGGAAGAGAGTGGCACAGGACACTTGCAAATGTGGACTGACACTGTGGGAATCGTGTCAAGAGGACTCAAGTGGGGCTGGACTTGGGGTTTGCAAAAACAACATAAAACAAAGAAAAACCCAACCAAATTAAATAATACCCTACCCCATGCTCCTGAGGAGAAAGAATCCAGAAAGACAAAAAGAATAAAAGAATGGGTCAGTGCTAAAAGAGAAGACCTGCCCCACAGCAAAGAGGATGTGTCCTATGGGGCTTCCAATTTTCTATTAACAAGAAAGGTCCTAGCCGGGCGTGGTGGCGCACGCTTGTAATCCCAGCATTCGGGAGGCTGAGACCTGAGGATCCCGGTTCGCGGCCAGCCTCAGCTACCTAGTGAGGCACTCCGCAACTTAGTGAGACTCGGTTTCAAAAAATAAAGAATAAAAAAAATAGGGCTGGGGGTATAGCTCAGAGGTAGAATGCCCCTGAGTTCAATCCCCAGTACCGAAAAAAAAAAAAAAAAAAGAAAAAGAAAGGTCTTGCTGGGTGTGGTGGCACATGCCTGTAATCCCAGTACTTGGGAGGCTGAGACAGGAAGATCACAAGTTTTAAGCCAGTCTCAGCAAATTAGCAAGACTGTGTTTCAAAATGAAAAAAACATAATAATAAAGAAAGGTGGGGGGCTTGCCTCAGAGGTAGAATATTCCTGGGTTCAATGCCTAGTATGAAGAAGGAGAAGGAGAAAGAGATGGAGCTGGAGATGGAGATGAAGGAGAGGATTGGAGGAGGGGAGGGGAAGGAGAAGGAAGCTCTTCAAACAGAAAGCCCAGGGAGACTATGGCCAAGGTCATGGTGGTATGAGAGACAAGTAAGTGGGCTGTCAGATAAACTACCTCGTTGAAGCTCCCACCTGGACTGAACAAACATCAGAGGGGGATTGATTAGCAAGTGTGAGGATAAGACAATAGACCAATCAGCCATTTTTGAGAAATCATTTAGGATGACAGAAGTGTCAAAGATTGCAGGGCAATTCTGTCTTGATTTAAAAATGGAGCCAGGCGTGGTAGCGCACTTTTGTAATTCCAGTACTTGGGAGGCTGAGACTGGAGGATCCGGGTTCGCGGCCAGCCTCAGCTACTTAGTGAGGCTCTTCCTAACTTGATGAGACCCTGTTTCAAAAATAAAGGATAAAAAAATAGGACTGGGGGTGTGGCTCAGAGGTAGAATGCCCCTGGGTTCAGTTCCCAGTACTGCAAAAAGAAAAAAAAAAAAAAAAAAAGGGAATTCTAACAAATATGGAAGACCAAGATTTTTGCTGATCTCTTGTCCAGTTTTTGAATAGATTCTAACTTGATATGTGAGACTAGAAGCAGATATAGTCTTATTTATGCAGGAACTATGTAATTCTTAAAAATAATTTATTTCAAAGCAAACAATCCTTCTCCCCTCCTTCCTCCTCTCTCTCTCTCAGTAGATGTTGGTTAGACAAAGGAATTCTGAAGATAAAGTATGCTTGTTTTCTTTAAAGGCATTTGGCACCTCTTATTTTGTGACTATGATGGAAAAGATGAGAAATACATTTATATATAATTATTAAGACATACACAGTCATATATCAACATGTGACTTATTTACGGAATAATCTATAATATATTAGAATGTTATTGGTAATAACATGATTAAATTAACATAATATTGTTATATACATCATATTAATGTTATATGTGATATTTAACATTATATGCTATATGAATATTACATATTTATTTAAAAGATGGAAAATGTGTGAATAAGATGGAAAAGTATATAGTTAAGTAGCAAAAAAGGTGCTTAACAGATAAATGTCAACCAGAAGAAGTAGAATGGTTGAGTGCAGGATTTTACAGAACCATCTAATTAGAGCTAATTAGAAGTATAAGTCCCACCTGCTTCAGTGCTATTGCAGCAGAATCACTGCGGTGGAGCCCGGGAATAACCACTTTTAACAACTCTCTGGATGATTCCCTAGCATGTTCACCAGTCTGTATTTTTAGGCCTGACTCTCCTGGGTTCTAGACTTGCATATGCAACAGCCCTCCCAATGTCCCCTCTTGCACATCTAACAAGAATCCCCAACTTAGCATGCCCAACAGAATTCTTTATCCCCTTAAAACCTTCTCTCCCTTCAGTAAATGGTTCCACCATCAAACTAGATACTTGGGCAAAACCAAGGAGTTGTATTTACCTCAAATCCTATATTGCCTTTACTTCCACTGGATATCCCGATTCTGCCTCTTTCAACCAAGGCCATCACCACCAGCCCCAGTATAACCCTAGCACTATCTCCTCTCTGGACTACTGTAGTTGCCTCCAGTGTCTGCCTCTGCTCCTGCTCCCTAGTCTTTCTTCCAGGAGCAGCCAGTCTGACCCTTGATACCCATCAATGGCATCTGACTGCATGGATAATTGATCCCAAATTTCTTATCTCGGCCACCAAGACTTTGGTTTCAGGCCACTTCAGCATATAGCTTGTTCTCACTCCCTGTGTACTGGCTGCCCTAGCTTTCACCTGTTTGAGTTCACCAAACTTATTTCTGCCTCAGGGCCTTTGTGCTTACTGGGCTCCTTTGTGCCTGATCTCTCAGCCTTTGTTTCACATTCATGTTTCTCTTTCAAGATCACCTTCTCAGAGCAGCCTTCCCTGACAACCCCAATTCATTGCCTACCTCATTACCCTGTTTCATTTTTACTGCCTATAATTCTCATTTATTTTTATGGTCATTATCTGACTCAATAGAATACAAACTCCACATGAACAGAAAAAGTTATGCCCAGGACACTGCTTAGTAACAGGTATGCAATAGATATTTACTGAAGAAGGAGCCACTGGCATGACAGAAGGAGGCAGGGCTTGGCAATCAGACCTGGAATCTTGTCTTGGCTCCCACTTTCAGCCCAATACTCCTGAGCCTGTATAACAGCCAGACTCTTTGGAGACCCCCCACTATCTTTTCCCCTTCCCAATTTCCATCATCTGCTTGACTCCTCTTCACATCTCATGCGGCACACTTTGGGAAGCATTATGTACCTCACATCTTCTTCCTCTCCCTGAGGACTGCTGTGAGCCTGGGGGCTTCATTGTCTACATGGTTAAAACAGCTGGCACCCTACGCAGTGCAAAACAATACCAATGTGGAAACTCCTAGAATAGTCAAATTCAAGGACAAAGAAAGTAGAATGGTAGTATCCATCCTTGGTTCTGGGAAGAAGGGGGATGGGGAGTCGCTATCTGAGGTATGAGTTTCTTTTTTTTTTTAAATGTGCTTTTATTGGTGCATTATCATCTCACATCATAATGTAAATCATGTTGACATTGACATAATGCACACAGCACTTGGTGCCCCCTCCCTGCCTCCCCCCTTCCATATAGAGTACTGAGATTGACAATGGGGTCTTTATGTACACACAGTTGATGTTAGTATTTCCAATAATGAACCTCAGTCTCCCCCCTCCCCTTCCTTTAGACCACCTCCCTGGCTCCACTGAGGTTTCTCCTCCATTATCTGGAGTCCCTCTGGTATACCAGTTACTCTGTAGCTTGTACATATTAAAGAAAACATATGTCCCTTCACTTTCTGTGATTGGCTAATCTCACCTAACATAATGTTCTTCAGATCCTTCCATATTCTCTCATGATATTAATTTATTCTTCTTTATTGCTGAGTAGAATTCCATTGTGTGTATTTCCCATAGTTTTGTGATCCATTCATCTGTTAATGGACACCTGGGTTGGTTCCATAACTTGGCTACTGTGAATTGTGCTGCTATGAACATGAATATGCATATATTTCTGCAGTTCTCTCGTTTCAACCTCTTTGGAACGATACCCTGGAGTGGTATAGCTGGATCATATGGGGGATCTATTCCAAGTTTTCTAAGGACTCTCCACACTGATCTCCATAGCTGCTAAACTAGTTTGCAATCCCATCAACAGTGTAGAAGAGTGCCCATTTCCCCACATCCTCACCAACTTTTATTGTTATTTGACTTCTTCATGATTGCCATTCTGATTAGGGTTAGAAGGAATCTCAGGGTAGTTTTGATTTGCATCTGCCTGATTGCTAATGATGTTGAACATTTTTTCATGTATCTATTGGCCATTTGTATCTCTTCTTTTGTGAAGTGTCTTTTCAATTCAGTTGCCCATTTCTTGATAGGGTTATTTGTTTTTCTAGTGTAAAATCTTTTAAGTTCTTTGTATATTCTAGATATTAATCCTCTGTCAGAAGGATACTGGTAAAGATCTCCCATTCCTTGGGCTTTCTCTTTAGACTCTCGATGGTTTCCTTTGATGTGCAGAAACTTCTTAGTTTAATGCCATCCCACTTATTAATTCTTGTTTTAATTTTCTGAGCTTTGGGGGTCTTGCTGAGGAAGTTTCTACCTGTGCCTATATGTTGGAGTTTCGAACCTATGCCCTACTCTAGTAGCTTCACTGTCTCTGGTCTAACTTCCAGATCTTTGATCCATCTCGAATTGACTCCTGTGCAGGGTAAGAGGTATGAATTTAGTTCCATTTTTCTACAAATGGATAACCAGCTTTCCCAACACCATTTGTTGAAAAGGCTGCCTTTTCTCCAGCATATGTGTTTGGCCCCTTTGTCAAAAATCAATTGACTATAAGTGTGTGTATTTGCTTCTGTATTTTCTATTCTGTTCCATTGGTCTATGTGCCTGTTTTTGTGCCAATACCATGCTGTTTTAATTATTATAGCTCTATAGTATAATTTAAAGTCAGGAATTGTGATACCTCCTGCATGGTTCTTATTGCTGAGAATTGCTTTGGCGATTCTGGGTCTTTTGTTTCTCCATATGGAATTTATGACTGATTTTTCTAGGTCTATGAAGAACGACATTGGTATTTTGGTAGAGACTGCATTGATTCTGTAGATCACTTTTGGTAGAATGGCCATTTTGATGATATTTATTCTACCTATCCAAGAGCAAGGGAGATCCTTCCATCTTCCAAGATCTTTAACTTCTTTCTTTAGTATTTTATAATTTTAATTCTACAGGTCTTTTACTTCTTTGATTAGATTTATTCCTAGGTATTTTATTGGTTTTGAAGTCATTGTGAATGGAATTGTTTTATGTATTTCTTTCTCCGTAGATTCATGGTAGACATATAGAAAAGCTACTGATTTTTTTTTTTAGGTTGATTTTGTATCTGGCTACTTTGCTGAATTTGTTAATCAGCTCTAGTAGTTTTTTGGTTGAGTTTTTTGGGTCTTTTAGATATAGGATCATGTCATCTGCAAATAAAGATAATTTTTATTTTTATTTTCCTATTTTAATTCCTTTGATATCCTCCTCTTGTCTTACTGCTCTGACAAGAGTCTCGAGGACTAAATTAAAAAGGAGTGGTGATAGTGGGCATCCTTGTGTTATTCCTGATTATAAAGGGAATTCCTATAGTTTTTCCCCATTCAATAAGATGTTAGCTTTGGGTTTATTGTATATTTCCTTAATGATGTTGAGATATGTTCCTTCTATTCCAATTTTCTGCAATGTTTTTAGCATGAATGGGTGTTGGATTTTGTCAAATGCTTTTTCAACATCTATTGATATGATCATATGATTTTTGTTCTTAGTTCTATTCATGTGGTGAATAACACATATTCATTTCCATATGTTGAATTAGCCTTGTTTTCCTTGGATGAAACCAACTTGATTATGATGTACAATTTTCATGATGTGATTTTGAATACGTATGCCTAGTATTTTGTTTAGAGTTTTTGTATCTATGTGATATTGGTCTATAATTTGCTTTCCTTGAGGTATCCTTATTTGGTTTTTGTATTAATGTGATACTGGGCTCATCAAAGGAGTTTGGAAGAATTACATCTCTTTCAATTTCATGGAATAACTTATGAAGTATAGTTCTTCTGTAAAGGTTTTGTAGAATTAAGCTGAAAACCCATCTGGACCTGGGCTTTTCTTTGATGGCAGGCTTTTTATTGCTGTTTCTATTTCTTTGCTTGCTATTGGTCAGTTTAGATTTTCTATATCCCCTTTGCTCAATTTAGAAATCTATCAATTTCTTCTATGTTTCCACTTTATTGGAATATAAATTTTCAAAATAGTTTTCTGATGATCCTCTGAATTTCCCCACTGTCTGTGGTGATGTCTCCTTTTTCATTTCTGATTTTAATAATTTAGGTTGATTCTCTCTTTTGGTTAGGTTGGCTAGGGGTTAGTCTATCTTGTTAATCTTTTCAAAGAACCAGCTTTTTGATTTGTTGATCGTATATATTGTTTTTGTATTCTCTATTTCATTTATCTCTGCTCTGATTTTAATTATTTCCAGCCTTCTGCTGGCTTTGGGATTGGACTGTTCCTATTTTTCTAGGTCCTTGAAGTGTGTCATGAGGTGGTTTACTTGGTGACTTTCTGTTTTTCTTATGTAGAAACTCAGCATCATCTTCCTGGAAGTTGGGTATGGAGTTTCAATTGGGGAAGATGAAAATATTCTGTAGATGGATGGCGGTGATGGCTGTATAAAAATGTCAATGTTCTTCAGGCTACAGAACATTGGAAAATAGTTAAAACGGTAATGTTTATGTGACATTAGGTGGTTTACAATTAAACAAATACCATTGTCCAATCCATCATCATTAAGAAAGTATGCTCTCCACAAAGCAGTATTGAAACAAATGACTAAAAATTACAAGGAGATATTCTGACTCTGTATAAAGAAGATCTTTCTGTAGCTAAAAGTAAGAAAAGGAGCTGCCTTGTGATACTTCTGCCTCTGGAAATGAAGTCTAGACTAACCAAACAGCATGTAGAAATGTGATCTAGGTCTTAACGTTCCTAACACCAGAAGAATCTGTGACAATTGTGCTCTCAGATTTCTGCCACTGTAACAAATGCCTGAGGTAAGTTAACTTAAAAAGAGAAAAGATTTTTGGCTCACAGTTTTGGAGGCTTCAGTCCATGATTGATTGGCCCCCATTGCTTTGGGCCTGTGCTGAGGTTGGTCTTGAACCTACAATCCTCCTGTCTCAGCCTCCCAAGTACTGTGTTTACAGGCATGTGCGACCACACCTACTATCCTGGTACTCTTGATTGAGGTAATGAAGGGAACACATTTTCATCTTTTTTGAAAGATGTGACCCTGTATGAAAGGGACTAAGGCATACAGCTTACTGAGACAGCAGACAGATTGATGAGAGTAGAACCAGAAATAGCTCAACCACAGAGAAGGCCCAGGTATAGAAAATATAGCTTCAGCCCCAGATATGGAGCAGGCAAGCTGGAGACTCTGGTTGTTCCATGCTGGAACCTTTCATGGGCATTATCTTAGAGGGCCATGGTACCTAAAGGTTGTGCTTGATCAGAATGCCCAATGCAGGTGGAGACATAGCAAAAGGGCCCTCCCTGAAGCAAGACATGAGCTTCCCCTTGCAGAGGGTGTGCAGTGAGAGCCGTGTGGACACAGAAGAGGTCAAACAGTCTTCCTGGAACACTTGCAGAGTTCTGTTTGAGAATGATCCACATACTGAAAAATCCCTTCATGCTGGTGGCAGAAACATTAATGCCAAAACTTGCATTAACTGAAAGCACTCAGGTTTGTAGCTGTATCTTTGGGGAGGGGAGGTAGTACCTATGGGAATTTCTAACACTAGTTTTATTTGTCCTATAAAACAGAATTGAATTCTGTTTAGTAATTCTCCTTTTTACTCCTTCTCAATTCTGGGGTTTATTAGGCCCAGTGCAGGCAGAGGGATGGCCTGTGCTCCCTGCCTTGTGCTTGCCTTTCTGGACAAGGGTTTCTAACAACATCTGAGCACTTTGTTAGGGATGATATGGCACAGGGAGTGGGACTGTAACTAATTAGCTGTGGGTCTGCTTAGGTGAGCTGCGACACTTCTATTTTTCTCACCCCTTCCTTCGTGCCAAAAATCACTAATGAAGCTGTAAAGGAGCTAGGACATGTCAACAGCTCCTTTTGCAGCAGTATACAGAAAGGGAAAAACAAAACCCTTTATTGTTGTGAGCTCTTACTGGATATTTTGTCACTGCTGTTTGTTAATTACTGTCAGATAACACTTTGGGTGATTAATTGACCTTTCTTAGCAAAAACAATAAAGGCCATTTTACTATACAGCAGAAAGCAGAGAGCATGTTTTGTTGCACTGTGATTTCTATCACGGCTTGATTCTCCATCTGCTTCCTGCTTCTGACCACACCTACTTGAGAGATAATACTACAAATGCTTCCCTTGCTTCATCATGGACTCTTACAAGAGGTCTTCAAATCTATTGGCCAATACTATGGTTGGAGTCATTGAGTAAGATAATTTTACTCTGAAGATGAGTTGCTTATTAAGTAGAAAATAAAAACAAGAAACAATGTGCAAACATGAGACTTCAGAAATGCTTTCATTTCTAAAACCTTCTGGTCACCACTCCTGTAGTTTGGTCATAGTGGAGTTTATGTCAGAGCTGAAATCTATTTTCCTTTGCTGCTAATGTTATATATAATCTCAATTATGGAATATTTTCTTTATGCAAAATGCTCTAGGAGATAAAAAAAAATTAAACTGTGTTGATTTGGCCCTTCAGGAAATCACTATGTAGTCAGGAAGACAGCTATATCTATCTATCTATCTATCTATCTATCTATCTATCTATCTATCTATCTATCTATCATCTATCTATCCACCTATCTGTCTATCTATGCAAGGTTCCTTTATTCTGAGCTCCTGGCTGGTTGGTCCAGTTGTCTTCTAGCTGTCCCATAGAAACCACCAAAGAGACACACATAACAGAATTCACTGTGTTCCCAACGAACCTGCTCTGTCTGCCAAATTCCTGACTCGTGTAACCAGAGCCACCGAGACATCTGAGGACACCCTCTACTTCAACACTCAGTTGGATTTATCCTCTGGTTATGTCAATTTTACCCTTCAATGACTCCTCTCCTGCTCTTCTTCTCAATCCCCACTGCTACTGTATTATTTCACACCCCCACCACCAATGATTTCTTGCCTGCATTTTTGCAATAGTCTCCCAACAGATTTCTTGATCTCTGACTCCTCCAATCCACTCCCCACCTTGCCCTCAAGAGTGATCTCTCTAACTGGAAAATCTGGTTCTGTTAGTCTGTAGCTCTTTACAGTCCTTCAGTGATTGTAGATAAAGCAAAAATTCCTTAGCTGGACATGCAGTTCCATCTAGACCTGACCAGTGCCTATCACTCATGTGGAACTTCTCCCCATTCTGTGTTTTACCTCTGTGCCTGGCCCTCTCTCCCCCAACTCTCCACTCTCTGCTACATCCCACTTCTCTCTCCCATCCGCACTCACCTGCTGGATACCTTTCTTGTTTAAGATTCACTCATCTTTGGCCTCCCCAATGAGCATCTTCTAAGCACCTGGGTAGATTTGGCCTCTCATGGTGCCCCTGCACCATCCTGGGCTTGCTTCTAGCAGGACAGTCTGACATGGCATAAATCTTATTTGTCAGAGTTCTTTCTCATTGTCTGTAAAGACCATTTTGGTAGAATTTTACTTGTAGGTTTATCCCCATCATTCAGCACAGCTCCAATAATTACTACAGGATTAATAACATTGTACAGGGCCAGCTTTAGGACAATTCTTGAGTAGTAAATTTTTGTCTTTTTTCCTCTTACTTTTTACCTTTCCTTTTGTTGCTTGTGAGCCTAGGTGTTTTATGCTTTTTTACTGGTCACATATGTTTCTCTATTTCCTGATGTTATACTAAAATAATAGCTGACAAAGAAAGAAAAACTCAACTCTATAAAAATGGGTATCAAATAACTAGGATGTTCTATTTGAAAAGATACTTATGAATATAGTATATTAATACAAAGATATTATGAACTGAATGTGTATGTCCCAATGTGTATGTTGAAGCTCTAACTTCCCTCTAATGTGAGGTAAATGGAGAGGGGGCCTTTGGAAGGTAATTTGGGTTAGTTAAATGAGATCATGGTGGGACCCTCAAGATAGGATTAGTGTCATTATAAAAGAGACATGAAAGAGCTCTCTCTCTCTGTGCATGTTCAAGAGATTATCTGGGCACACAGCAAGACGGTAGCTATCTACCAGCTAAGAGGAGAGGCCTCAGAATGAAACCTAATTTGCTAGCATTTTGATCCTGGACTTTTTAGCCTTCAGAACTATGAAAAATCAATTTCTATTATTTAATTATGCTGCCCAGTCTATGATATTTTGTTATGGCAGTCTGAGCAGACTATGGGAAAAGATTTTTTTTCCCTTTTGGTCCTGGGGATTGAACCCAGGGGTATTCTATCTCCGAGATACACCCCCAGCCAGCCCTCTTTTAAAAAACAAAAACCAAAAACTGGGATCTCACCAAGTTGCTAAGGACCTCACTAAATTGCTGAGGCTGGCCTTGAACCTTCGATCTTTCTATTTTAGCATCCCAAGTACTGGGATTACATAGGCATGAGCCACCACACCTAGCCCAAAGAGAATATTTTAATAATAGAAATTCATGTATTAGGGTAGACTGATGTTGAAATGTATTTTGCAAATAGTTCATCTCTCTCTTACTTTTCTCAACTCACGAAGGGAGTTACCTTCGATTACTTCAAAAATCCAATGTTAACTGATATCTATTAGAATAACTAAATCTGGCCTGGCCCAAGAAAAAATAACACCCTCAAATTCATCTTATAATTCTAGATGCATTTCTAGAGTATATATTTTTTTCTCGTTGTAAGTCTAGCCATTCCTTAGGAAAGGCTGCCTAGTTCTTCCTACTTCTTTTTCAGCTGCAGAGATGACAGTAACTTTATTTGTCCTCTGCAGTGACCATCCCAGCCTTCTCCTGCCAACAAATCAGCTTGGTAACAGGTGATGGAGGAAAGCAGGGCAGGGGCAATGATCTGAGATGTTCTTTTGTGCTTCTATGTGAGCCGAGATGGTATTCCAGAGCCAGCCAGCGGCCACAGGGAATAAACCCAGCTTCCTTGGAACAACAATGAAGAAACATTCAGGGCCAAATAAACAATCATATCCTCAACTTGAAAGGGCAGATGTTTGTCTTATTTTAATGACAGGGTCCCAATGACATGCATTTCTGTTATCTTATTTGATCTTCCTTAGACTTGGAAAATAATTTACTTCTCTGTAGTGTATTTGTTGGGCTGAAGTGTGTCTTATGTTTCAGTATTGCTAGGTAATGAGTAAACAAATAATGGCAACACGTTGCATACAGACACATCTACTTGCATGTTTTTAATCTGTTTAACCCACTATGTCCCATCATCCCTATGCATAGGACACCTGGGAGAACCTATAAGATTTTATAGGATACTTTTAAAATTGCTCAATTTAAGGTTTTATAGGTATCCTACATATAAGATGATGGGACATAATTAAAATAATATTTAAGCTGAAAATTATTAGGAATTATGTATCATAGTACTATCAAGTGTCACTGTAAGTAGATCATTTCATCTTTATTTCTTTTAAACTAGTGCTACCACAACATCTGAGGCAAAAACAACCATAAAAATTTATAGATAAATACTTCTGTAAAGTATAATAAAAATAAATTATCAGAAAATGCAAAACAAAGACAAAATACAACACCAATCTTTTATTGTTAGGTTTGGCATTGAAAAGTTGCTATAAAATTTTTTTGATGGTTGCTCTCCCCTCTGTTCTTACTTGTCTTTGACCTATACATGTAGGTGAATGGCCACACTTTGAAGAGTACAGGTCAATTATTGTGTAAGCAGATAGGCCCATAGGCCTTCTCCTTGGTCCTTCCATTAGGGCAATTCTTTTGAAATTGCCTGGAAAATTCTAGTTCATCAAAACCTGCGGGCTTTGCTCTGAGTTAATAATCTCTGGCAATCCTCTTCCCACAGGAGGGCAGAACTTTGAGATATTGTTTGAGATGAAATGGTCTATGAGTGTCCTTCATGCCAGGTGCTAATCTAACCCAAAAGGCAAGCATATAATACCTATGAGCAACTTCCTCAGGAAGCTGTGGCAGAGTGGTGAATATAAGGTACCTTTTTTTTTTTTTTCCAAAAGAGATCTTTTGTAAATTGGAGACTTTTCAGAATTAAAATCAAAACACACAGGAATGGTAAAAATAGCAAGAGATAGTAGCGAAAGGTTATGAGGATTGATTGAGAGTGAGGCCTCGTGGGGATGGGAGAAAGGTCACAGGTAGCTGAGAGCTAGTGATACCAGAATGGAGAGGGAAGAGGTGGAGGAAGGTGTGAAAGAACCAGGGGGAACACTTTTCACTTTTATTGATAAGGGTTTTATTGCCACTTTTTAATAGTTTACTTCAGTGGTATGGTAAAGTGACAGA